>PVJH01009316.1:0-79800 GCA_004026705.1 Nesogale talazaci | reverse complement strand
AAAATGACATGGAAGTCACATCTGAACTTGTCCAGCTTCAGTAGGGACTTCAATTACCTTCACACTAGCCCAAGGTCGAAGCCAGGCATAGTCTCTACTCTCCATTCATTTTTTATTCCATGTAGCCACCAACTACAGTCTACTTTTCTGCTGTGTTTGATGATCTCTATAGCAATGGCCACACAGAACTCAGTGAAATTAATGGGCTACCGAGTAGCTCTGGCAGGAAAAAAGATGAGACTGTCTAGCCCATGATAAGTTACAGTTTGGAAAACCCCTGGGAGCAGTCCTACTATTTCCCATGGAATCGCTATGAGTTGGAATTAACACGATGGCAGTGAAATAGGTTGTGCTTTGAAAAAGCTCGAGTGGCCTAATGGGCTACCCACTGAGTGGATAACTGCATGGCCAGAGTTTGGAACCAACGATGTGCAAGAGAAAGATGTGACTGTCTATTTTGGAAAGTATCTAAACCCTCAAAAGTCCAAGGGGCCACTTCTCTTCTGACCTGTAGGGTCAGTATGAGTCGGAATGGACTCGAAGGCAGTATCAATAGGTTATCACAAACCAAGATTCAAAAACATTAAAGATCAAACCCTTAGTCCATAGCAGTGCTTCTTCCCACCTAGTGGCCACGTCTTTCTCTTATCCTCAGCCTATCTGGTGTGTGGTCCCTTGATGTGTGTTACTGTGATCCAGGAAGCCTGTTGAATGTTCTCAGCAGGTAAACTCCTTGGGACAGGCCTGTGTCTGTGACCCCCTCCAGGCAGAAATCTGGAGTATGCTCTGCTGGTGAGTTTTCCTTAATGATCCCAGGAATTCCCTCTATTCCTGTTTTTGAGAGGGCACTCTGATTTGCCTAGAAATAGAAAAATTAACCATTTCTTGTGTTAGAGTTCTCTACCCCCTGTTTGCATGGCGCCACCCCATCATTTGGTGAGAGTTACAGAGAAATAGCTAAATGAGTCATAAGTAATTTCACTTTATTACACAGTGGGATTTAAAAAAAAATAAAAGGTGGAAAGGGTACATACTGGCCACAAAAATAAAGCAAATTACATAGCTAAAAAAGTGACAAATGGCGAGAGAAAGAGCCAATGGAGAGAAAAAGTTAGAGACCTTCTATAGGCTCGATATTTTGAGTTGGATTTTTAAGGAAGGTTGATATTTAGACCCGCCTCACTGGTGGAAAGGGTTAGGAATTTGAAATATAGAACATGATATTGAATGGAAAATATTCTAGATTTGTGATGGCTGATTAGCAGTAAAAGAGACTCTTTTGAGGGGACACAAGGATGAAGGAGTATGTTGATAAAATATTGAAGAGGGCTTTGACTAGCAGACTAAAAAGAACTTCATTTAGAAAGACTTCTATTTCAAAACATTTGGATAGTTTTACCATTGAAATGTAATATCAAGATTCTATGGAAATATTTTAAGTCTACCTTGGAACAAAGAATCTACCTTATACCTGATGCTTTAGAGCCCAACATGTATGTGAGAAAGGTCAACAAATCAACATCAAGAGCAGTAGTTAGAGAAACCATCAGACCTTAATTGGGGATGCATGGTAATAGGAGCAATGTCAGAAGTGTCCTATGTGATGTACCTTATTAAGAAAGTGTTAAAAAAAAAGAATGAAAAATTTACAGGAAAGTAGATAATAAATAATATGTATTTTAAAAGTTAAAGATTATTGAAACCATCAACACCATCTAACAACAACATCATCTCAAGAAGGATTGTCAGTGGGATGAGCAGTCAGGCACAGCTACCTGGATCTGAGTTGAGTATGCATTTCCAGGAAGTGTTTAATTAGTGAAATTTGGGAGTAGAGGGAAATCATTCGAACTGGTAGCATGTGCTAAGGTCTGTGTGGTAAATCATTCCACTGAGGCACTTTTAAAACTACACATTATTTTAGCACCTGCCTTGCATGCTTTCTAAAATGTAGCAATTGGCTATTACACACGGGAAGGCGCTGACTCATCACAGGAAGTACAGAAAGATGATGATGGCAGACAGATGTCATGGATTTTTTTTTTAACCTTACCCATATGTCTTACAAACAGGGAAAGACATGCTATCCTCTACAGAAAGCTTCCAGTAATCCTCAAGGTATCATTGGACAGAGAAAATCTTTTTCGTACCTTGCTTGGACACCTTCCAGTCAGTGTCAAAATCAACCCACATCAGCACCGGCAGTTGACCCTGCCCTTTGTCTCTCTCCCGTCTTCCCTTTGCATCATTCAATTATCAGCTGACTTCAGTTGATAGCGGCTACATTCTCTGGTAGGAAATCACAGTACTTTGATATGTTGTGCTTCAAAGCAAGATCCTAATGGTGTAACATGTTTGTGCTCGATTGCTCACCTTAAGGGAGGAGAGTAGAATCCACCTACCTGATCTCGCATAGACTAATGCACTTACTGTAGACTTTCAAAGAAACACTATTCCATCTTTATGCCTGATGTATGTGCTTCCCCAGGAGAAAGAGTCAAGGTTAGCTGTTTGAACCCACAAGTTGCTCGGTGGGAGAAAGATGAGACCTTCTAAGCCCTGAAAGGTTTAGCCTCAGAAACCCAAATGGGAAGTTTTATTAGAGTCACTATTAATAAGGTGACCAGACATTCCATGACACTTTAAAATTAAAGTAAATATATTACAATACTATTTTTACGTTCTATGAACATTTTTCTTGCTCCATATAGACCAATTTTTTAATCAACAGACCCCTCCCACCCCTCGCGCGCCTCTTCCCGCTGGCGCTCCGGTGAATGGTGTCCCGCTTAAAAGCTGGTCACTTTACTATTCTTTACTGTAAGAGCCCTGGTGGTGTAGTAGTTACCAGTTGTACTACTAACTACAAAATGTGCAGTTCAAAACCACCCGCTTCTCTAAGGGGGAAAGATGAGGCTTCCCACACCTGAAGGACTTGAAACCCACAGGGGCAGTTCCACCCTGTCCTACAGGGTGTCTCTGAGTCAGAGTGGACTCTGGGATAGTGAGTCAGGCTAACTACCAATCCGCGTGCTCCCCAGGGTGTCAGCCTTGTTCATTCTGATTTAACCTCAGCTAAGGATATGCATGCCAAAAGAATCACCTTTGGATCTTGTTAAAATGTAGATTATGAATCAGCGCATCTAGGGTGGAAATACAATTTCTCACTTGGAGGGTTTGAACCTCTTCAAAACCTTGGCTCCTCCAAGCCTCAGATTAGTAGAGTTAGAAGCAGTGTGATTTTAAAGTACATTGATGGAAAATATAACTGTCAATAAAATGCAAGGATACAGTTTAGGTATTGACTGTGATCTTTGAAGAAATGCCTTTGGGAATCCCACACTAGTATTTTACACTTCAGCTTAGCATCCTCATTTCTCAAATATGAAACTTTATTGTTATTATTAACCTGCTAAAATTTTAATTATCCGTTGAATACTTGAAGATTCTTAATGGAGAGGTGCCAGAAAAACCCCAATGCTAATTAAATCCAGCTGAATATTTCCTTTACCTGCAGATACAAAAGTGATTCTTGTTTGTCAAATTCCTTTCAGCCAAATAACCACTTAACTAATCTCAAATTGAATATCTTATTTAAGAATTTGAATTATCCTTTCTCTCCAGGGAGCTGCTGTTGAATATTGTAATAATATCATCCAGGGAAATATTTCTTACCCTCTTGAAAAAGTAAAAAAGTAAAAAACCCTATAACACACGTTTCTTTAAATCACAGGGTAGATTGAAATCTGGGAGAATGAACAAGCTGGCATTTTTAAGCAAGAATAGAATCAGTAGAAGATAGAAATGTTTTTCATTTCTGCATACAAAACCTAGGTTTGAGCTCATAGAATGAAAAGATTAGATTAATCAGACACTTCTTACTGAGAATTCAAAATTGTAGTCCAAGTAATCATGACTACAGATCATCAATAATGGCCTGTAGACCCTACAGGTCAGATAAAGGTGACCTGCACTTCAGAAATATTAGGTGAGGTAGAGAGAATCAGATCTGGCTCCTTTGTTCACAACCGTTGACAAGTCACTTCCATGCTGTGAACTTCACAGCTCAAAGATATCTATGACAGGTGTGAAACAGTGCCTGCTTTTTCACCTGTATTGAAATAATATCCATGAAAGCATATTGCAAAATTGACTCATGCCATTTCTCTATTTCCACCATGGAATAGCTTGCCATTTTACACAGATTAAAGCCCAGTTCCCTTTTAGAGGTTTATGATAGGACTTTCCTTATCTCTGTCCTCAGCTCTTGTTCTTCTCTTTCATGCTCTTGCTGCCCTAGCCACATTGGCCACCTTCTCTTTTCTTGATGAAGGCATGCCTACATCAAGAAATCAGGTCTTCCTGAAGTGTTTCTATTAAGCTTACCCTGAGAAGAGTCTTCTGAAATGTAAATTCTTGAGCACTTCTGGCACTTCCTCTTTGTCTTGTTGAAAGATAGTGTTGAAAGGCAGGTTATTGGTGGGGAATAAGTCAAAAGAACCACATATAAAATATTTTATTAGACTTATTATTAGTGAGTGATCCAGCTAAGTGTTGAATGAAAGTCTAGGAAATAATGGACATATGGTTCGTGAGGGTCAAAATCCCAAGCTTGGCTTAACTAGGTCTTCTGCTAAGTGTCTCCCAAGTCTATAGTCAAGGCATTTGCCAAGCTTGGGATACCATATGGAGTCAGGACTAGGAAAGAAACACTTCTAAGCATACTCAGATGATTGCTGGAATCCACTTCCTGTGGATAAATGATTGAGCTCCCTGGTTTCTTTCTAGTTATCACAATATGACCACTCCATCAAGCTCTCAAGGAATCTCTAAAGTATCTGCTAGCGAGACAGAAATTTACAAAACATAATCACACAAGTGATGTCATTACCATAGTTTATTTCTTTTGATAAAGGTCTATAAACTGAGACTTTTTAACCATCTGTTCTTTTGCTTCCAAAGTAAAATTGAAAATGAAAATAAAACTAGTATAGTTTCATTTGTAAAATTTTAAAGATTATTTTTCTGGTATGGTGATTTCATTTGTTACTATGGATATATTTTTGGCCTTCCAATAATATTTAAATTGATGTGAGGGACAGGAATGGTTGTTCTATCTCAAATGTTTGTCCACCCCTGTCCTAGAAGCAACTCGCAGTTTTGTCCCCATATAAAAGGAAAGCTAATTAGAAAAGGACATGAATTCTAGAAGGTTGGTATCATTGAGTTTCATTTTAGATTCTGCCTGTCACACCATCCAAAGTGAATCAAAGAATCAGATCTCTACTGAAACAAAAACAGAGTGGACTCAGAACTTCCAGCCTTTCAGCTGGCAGTCAAGTGTGTTAACTATTGGCACCACCCCAGGCTCCATTCCCTGCCATTGGACCCTTTTGTCAGGGCTAGAGAACCGTGGTAGCTTGGTGGTTATGTGTTAGACTGCTAACCACAATGTCAACAGTTTGAAACCACCAGAGACTTCTTTGGAGGAAGATGAAGCTTTCCATTCCCATAAAGAGTTATAGTCTCAGAAGCCCAGTAGGGCAGTCACTGTGAGTCAGCATGAACTTGATGGTAGTGGGTTGTAAGAAATCCAATCCCCAGAGAGTCCACTGCACAACATGTAGCCTTCCACTGGATAGTGTCCAATAATCTTTTGCCTCATTTCAAGTCCTCCCTCAAACCCATTCATATTTTATTTTTCTCAGTGCTTATAGCTATCTAAATCATATTAACCAGTACCACCACTACTACCAAGAAAGTTAAAGCTATTATATTTCTTCCTTTAATAGAATGTAAGCCTGTGTGGGCAGAATTTTGTTGTTTTTGTTTGTTTTATTTACAACTATTGTATCAGCTTATACAACATTGTCTGACACGAACACTCAATATTTGTTGTGGAAACAAATAAATTATCAGGCTGGAAACTGCTTCTGTAAGGTTTACTGAAGTTTAAGGAAGTTTAAGCCATGCTTCTAAGAACCCTGGTTTAGAATTCTGTAATTCTAAACAGGAGAATTAGTCTTAAACTGGTCACCAGTGCAGCAATTTCCCTTCACCTTCACCTTTTTCTCAGTTGGGAATGAGAAGGGAAACATCTTCAGAACCGAACCGTTCTATAAATAAAAATTTTAAGGCCACAACAAACCCACGCCTGCAGGTCAATTCCTACTCATCGTGACCCTGTAGAAGCGAGTAGAACTGCCTCCCGGGGTTTCTAAGATTGGAAATTACAAAAGCAGATGGCCCCATCTTCCTCTAGTTGAGTGTCTGGTCAGTTCAAACCCCTTACTTTTTGCTAAGCAGTCAAGAGTTTTAACCACAAGACCATGAGGGCTCCTTATTCTATGAGTGAAATAAATACAATTGAGATTTCTGGTTTCAACTCTGACATACAATAGTGTTTGCAAGTTGTGAATCCTATCCTTCAACAAGATTAATCAAAACAAACAAACTGAAAGTCATTGAATTTTCTTGGACCCATAAGACAACTGAGATTGCAGGGCACACTGCCACCCTGACATCTGGAAAGACAAGTGAGTGCCAAGAAGCACAGTGAAGATCTGCTTCCCTGGAGCGGAAACTGTTGGCATCAACTAATAGGAAGACTTCAATGATAATCATGATGAATTGCTGGAAGGAGAGTATGGATTAGCTTGGGAGCCACAGTTTGGGGAAGCACACTTGTGTGGGTTTTACATGCAGAAAGAAAATTTTAATGGCTCTGGCAGAGGGAGGCAGAATATAATCATCCTGAAAAAGTCAACAGCTTCTTCTCACAAAGGCATAGTCACCAAGGAAAGAGCATCTTTGAGCACAATCCTGTCTTCAAGGAGTCCTGGTAGCAAATGGGTAAGGGTAAGTGGTTGGCTACTAACTGAAAAGTTAGTAGTTCAAACACACCAGCTGCTCAAAGAGAGAAAGAAGTAGCAATCTGCTTCCGTAAGAATTTGTTATTGCTGTATCATCCATTTGACTCGTACAACAGATTAAATCACTGCCTGGCCCTCCTCCATCCTCCCAATTATCCTTACGTTTGAGCCTATAATTGTAGTCACCGTGGCAACTCTTCTCATTTCTCTTTGTCACTGATTTTCTACTTTTCCAAACATGATGTCCTTCTCCAGGCATTTGTTCTTCCTTAAACGTGCCCAAAGAATGGGAGGCAAGTGTTACCATCTCACTTCTAAGGAGCATTCAAGCTGTGTTTCTTCCAAAAGAGATTTTCAGTAGTTGTTGTTCTGGCAGCCCACTGTACAGTTCAAATTTTTCAACCTCTTCACTCAAAGGCATCTATTGCTCTGCAGACTTCCTTATTCAATTCCCAGCTTTCTTACAGAGATGAGGCAATTGGAAAACTGGCTTGAGCCAGGCACAGCTTCCTGTTCAGAGTGACGTCTTTCATAGATGTGGAAACCCCATGGAGCAGAGATACTTTGTCTTGGATGGAAGCTCTGAATCAAATAGCCTCACAAGTCACAGGTAATTCTGTCTGCTAGAAGGGCCTGTCTGTCAGGCCAGTGTTCCTAGCCTGCTTATTCAATTAAGGGTGGTAAAACTCTCAGAAACACTGTGAAGGTCACAGCACAAAGACTGAGATGTAATCATAAGATTATGGAATCCCTTGTCTCTACCACACCAATGGTTGCATGCCATCCCATCCATTTTGCTTGCCACCTGTAGACTATGTAAAACAGTTCATAGGATTTTCTAGACTGTAATCTTTATAAGAGCCAATCATCAGTTCTTCTTTCCTGTCATGTTGCTGGTCAGTTTAGAATCACTGACCTTTTGGTTAACGTCCAGCAGCTTAACCACTCCTTTAGCAGGGCTTTGTCACACCAATCGTTGTTGTTGGTGTTGTTTGCTGTCCATTTGGTACCAACTCATTGCAACCCCATGAAGAACAGAATGAAATTCTGGCCACTCCTGTACCACGTCAAGACAACCCCAGAATAAAGATAACAGATTCGAGTTGAAAGGGCAGTAGACACTAAAGCAGAGTTCTTACAGAACCAATGGCATGAGAGAAATTTAAACACTATCATCTGAAGCTACAGAAAGCATTAAACACAGCCCAACACCTTACCAGATTAAATAAGCATCACACTAAAGAATGCGTCTTTACCTCAGTTCCTATTACCCAATACACCATGTCTGACTTTCAACCTCTCGTTATCACAGGCTCAGGTAGAAGGAAGAGTTGTGTAGATGAAACACATAGAGTTTTACTTATTTTTTTAGAGTGGTGGAACAATTTGGCTTGGTATTATAATTGTGAATAGACATTATACATTTTTCAAAATCCATTAAACTTTACCGCATAAAGACTGAACTTTAATATATGCAAATATCATTTAGAATTTTGTGGGAACCGTAGGATGGAAAGTAGAATGTGAAATGAATAATTTATTCTCAGGTAAATTACTGTTCTTTTAAAGGATGAGCCAGGTGGGGGAGACGGGTTCCTTTTTTCTTGAGAAGGCTCAGGTCTTCCCATGTGGATACTCTTGATCATCAGGGCAATCCTGAGTTGATGGTCATTATCATCCCTATTTTATAAATCAGGAATTTGAGGGACAAGAAAGTGTGTTATTCCCCTAGTTCTCTAGGCCAAGCAGTGAACATAGCTCTTATTTGACTTAGATAGCTCCAGTGCACCTTGTTTTTCCATTCAAATGGATCTTTTTCATATTAGGATAAGAGTTGTATTTCTTTTCAGAGAGTGGTCAAATTAGTTTTTTTCTCTTTCTTTTTCAAATGGCCAAATTTATTACCATTGCTCCAAATATGGCTGGTCTGAATTAAGCCTTACATTCTTCCCCCATTATCATAATAAACTAGTTAAAGAAACAATGGAGAAATGACCATGGAGGGACATGGGAGATGAAAGTGCATATTTTAACACAGTGTGACTAGAGCCATCGATTTAGGAATGAGCAGTTTGATTTCTTTGTGGTGAGTTGGTGAGATGCTGAGGCCCAAAGTAAAGCTTCACCACCATCAGGTGTCCAAAATTGAGTCCCATCAGGGTCCAGAGTGGCACAGGTCCATCCGTGCTGACAGCCACTGAACAGGCACTGCTGGAGGAACTTTCCTGCCCAAATCAACTGTCCATTTTACCATCTGTCACACTGTTCACTGACTTGCAAACTCAAAAACAAAATCTATGGCTGTCTCAAAGTCTTAGGAAGCAGCACTTTGCTGTCAACAATGAGAAAATGCCAAACAAGCAGCCATCCAAGGCAGACGTCACCTCAGTCCACCTGGAAGAAGCACACCAGCATCAGTGACCCAATGATTGTAAGACATATCATCTAAAGGAGGGAATAGTACCAGAGTCTAAATTGTGAGATTCTTGTTTACAGAAGGCTGTGGGTGACAGTGGAGACCCACGATATGTTTGTGAGATTTATAAAAGAAGTTACTCTCCAGTGATTTCCCTGTATTCATAATGGAGGGATGGCTAGAAGTGGATTACCAAGCCGGGCATGACTATAGGAGGGATGGCTATAGAAGATTAAAATGTCAAATCTGACTTGAATAGTTGAAACCTTGTCATTTGATCCCCTCTGATACATGTTAGTCCTGATCTGGTTTTCAACGCTTTCAGTGTCTTCTTGTTTCTTTGTTTTCATATTCAGGTTTGTTTCTAATGAATCTTGCCATAGATTGTAGCCCTCTTGGGTTCTTAAATGTTTTTGTTTCCCATTATGTGAACATCAGGACTGATGAACCTATAGAGACAACAAGTAGAATAAGGGAAACTGGGGAAGGAGCGGGGGTAGGGGGGTGGGTTAGAGTTCAGTGGGAGAGGAGAATAAATAAGAGCTGATATCAAGGATTTCAAGAAGGAAGAGAATGTTTTGAAATAGATTATGGTAGCAATTGTACAAAACTGCCTAATGTGGCGGATGCATGGAAGGATATATCAGTCTTAGCTCCCAATAAAGTGGTTTGGGGAAGAAATGAGAAGATTGCCAACCATTTCCACCAATGGTGGTGTTCACCATTCTTTTAAGACTAATGAGTTACCCCAGGATATTCCTCAACCTGGGCCACTAGCATTGGGATTCTTAGCAACCAAAGATAAATGTTCAGAAGCTAACAGCAGATGTCTCTTTTGTATCTATTTTCAGAGCTGCCTTTGTTTGTTTGTTTGTTTCCCTTATGAGCGGGAGGGAAGGGAAGAACGCTCTGGAGGAAATGAGACGGTTCCTCTTTTATTTATATCTTATTCACCTTTCATTTTTAGGGCTTTCCCTTTGAAAAACAAACAAACCTCGACCTGCCTCTTCATTTGTAATGTATCAGAAATTATATTTTTGAGAGTTTACAATGTGTGCTTCTTAGATGTGTCACTTGTACCACTGTTTTTTTTAAAGTAAATGTTTTGTTTTTTTTTAAATTTTATTGGGGGCTCTTACAGCTACTACAACATTCAGTACATCATTTGTATCAAGCACATTTGCACACATATTGCCACATACATTTCCAAACATTTTCCACTTGAGCCCTTGGTACAAGCTCTTCTTTAAAAAAAACAAAAAAACAAAAGAAACCCTTCCCCTTTCCCCTCCTCCCCCTTTTTTTAATGACTCATTTTATTGGGGACCCATACAACTCCCATCACAATCCCAAACAACATCAGTTGTATGCAGGCCACTTTTACACACCCATTGCCATCATCACTCTCAAAACATTCTCCTTCCCTCCAGACCCCCATTATCAGCTCCCTATATTACCCTTCCTCCCCCCCCCCTTGCCCTTGAACCCATAGTGCTTTACAAATTATTTTTTTTCATCCTGTACACTGTACAATGTGTCCCAACACTCACTTCCCTGTTGCCTGTGTTCCAGAGCAGAGGCTACGTGTAGATCCCTGAAGTTGGTTCTCCCTTTCTAGTCCTCCATCCCTCCACCCTCCTGGTATTACCACTCCTATTGCTAGTCTTGATGGATCATCTATCCTAAGTTTCCCATGTTTCCAAATTCACTGTACGCCTCCTGGTCTAACTGGATTTATGTGGTAGAATTGGGGTCATGATAGTGGGTGGGAGGCAGCATGGGAACTAGAGGAAGTTTGCATATTTCATAGCTCCTACCCTGTATCTTGTACCACTGCTTTTTTTAATGTCATAATTTGTTGGAGTAGATACTATTTATGAACGAATTTTACATATGAATGAAACTAGGTCAGAGGTGTTGCAGACTGTACTTAAGGTCAGACAAGGGTGGTGGACGCGCGTTAATGGGGTCGTGGGGTGCATGCTGGGTAGTTGGCAGAGAGGCCCACTATGCAAAACCAGCATCTGCTCCTCAGGAGAAAGATGGCACCTTCTGCTCCCCAAAAATCTCGGTCTTAGAACCCCCAGGGGCAGTTCTTCTCTGTTACAGGCTTCCTGCGAGTCAGCACTGACTCGACGGCAGTGAGTTTTGTTTGGCTAACATCCTGGGTAATACGTGGTGACTCAGAATGCCAGCGTCCTGTGACTGGCGATTCTTTGCCACATCAGACTGGAATAGACACATGGTGTCCCCCACTCCTCTATGAAATCGCCTAGAAAGACCTTTCTAACCAAGACAACTGCTCTGCCTTTTGTCCTGCATGTAATTTCAGAGAACAAGATCGTGGACTCAGTAAGCACATTCCAATGTCTCTGAGCCACTTCATCTTCTCAGAGCCCGGCCTTCAAAGCATTAATGGAAATATCAAGTACGTTGGAAGACCACTGAAATGTGCATGTTCATGTCAGGACTCCTTGAATTCCAGATATGAGCAGACACTCATCTCTTCCATCAAAGTTCTGGAAAGTGCGACTTAAAAGTTTCTTTAGGAAGAGGTGGGTTGGTTTTGCTATATGTCTTTCTAAAGACATATTCAGAGTTCCACACTGATAAGAGAAGAAATGACAAAAATCAAGGAAAATATTCAAATACCTCCTTCACCATGTCGTTCACCTCTAGAACTTTGGACTCCCAAACTCAAGTATGATCCAATTGACCAGAGATCATCAAGGGAGGTAGGGATTAACTACCATTTGTTTTGTGAGTATCTCTTTTCTTCCAAGAATAGAAGGAGGTATTGAGATAAATAGCAAAGAAGGAGAAGTCCTCTGCAAGACCTCAGGAAAGTTGCAAACCAGGTGAAGATAAGACATCTAGATATCTAGAATGAGAAGGAAAAACTTTAGTGTTTAGTTAACTTGTATTTAGTTAGTGTTTCGTGTTTAGTTTAATATTACTTTTCGAGCTTTTTTTAAAACTATAAGTTATATAGCATCAGTTTAGATTTACTTGGCACAAAAGGAAGTTTAGTGGTACAACTGAAGATTCAGGGATTCAAACTGTATCTATGTGTGGTGGTCATGTATTTGTGATGTCAATTTAATGATTGGGATGTAGGGGTCGAGTTTAGCCTGTTAATCTGGAGACAGCCAATGAGTAGTCAATGAGGCCTTTGTGTGGACATGGTTTTCTCCTGAGAATTTTGGGAAGTCTCACGGTATTTCCCAATTCGAGAAGAGAGACTTGAAACTCAGTCTCTTAGAGTCGGTCTCCAGACAAGATGAGATGACAGCATGTTGATCAATCCTGATTCCTGGAGGCTGAAGAAACCAGAGAGAGACCCCTGCCAGCGCTGAGATGCTCCCACTGCCAATGGATACTGCTGATGGACCCAGTACCCTGGAAATGAGGAGCCATGGGAAGATCCCTGTCAGCACTGGGACATCTTACTGCATGTGCTTTGTGAGTTGGAAGGAGACTTTATAGATTGGTATTGAAAATATGGGTTAATATCGGACTTATGACTTTGGACTGGACTGGGTTGGGATGCTTTCTCAATGTTCCATTCCTCTTATACATAAACCTTTCCCTTATATCCATATGAATGTCTATGAATTTGTTTCTGTATTCTACTTGGACTAACACAATATGTCTACATTGTTACTTGATAGACTCTTCCAAGTTTGTGGCCTGAATGGCCACTGAAGTCTACATGCATCAACATTCATCTAGTTTAGAAATAACAGCTCAGTCATTCCAGAAACTTTGGGTCTAGTAAACCTGGCTTGTGTTATGTTCAATCCCTAAATAAACCTTTGGCTGTAATTGCCAATGCCTCAGCCACCATTTGCTCTTGTATTGGGATATACCAGTTCCATCCAAACCATTTGGCTGAGATTTGTAATTCCCTGAATGAAAATCAGATGTACTAACCAGATGATGGATAAAGGAATGTTATATAATTGTATCAAACGGAGACTACTTATATGAGTACAGGATACTGGTGTATAGAATCACATGGCACAACTTGGTGGCTGTCACATTAAGTCCACACAGTATAGCTCAATTTGTAGATGTTTCAAAGGCTTTCTTTCACCTGAGTCTGGGATGCAGCTTCTTTTGGACCCAGTCAAGCTAAGGGTGTTAACTTTGGAACATACTTTAGAACATAACTTTGGTCTGGGTCAGCTTCGAAATTCAACGCATGGTATTGATTTTAATCTAATATAAAATCCTCAAAGTCCTTGACCACTACTCTGGTTAAAACAGGAATCTGGACTGAGCCCTGGTGGCATATTGGTTGTGCACGGGACTGCGGCCCACTGGGATAGAGGTTCAATTCCAGCAGCAGCTCCACAGGAGAAAAGGCTGGGCCTGCTACTCCCACCACCAGAGGGCAGTGATGCCCAAACAACAACAACAAACACCCCCCCCCCCACAGGAATCTGCGTTTGGGTTTTACATACGTGATTGCTCCAGTCAGTGCCTAAATGATCACTTCTTTTGAATGTCCACGGTTTCTAGCACCTCCTTTTCACTCACACACCCCCTTTCCTCTATCTCCTATTCAATGGCGCTCTGATCAAAGATTTGAGTCAGACGTATTTATTGATGGCAAGACCTAGTGCTGGAGGGAACAGAATGAAAACATCCTCATGAGTTCTGGAAGAGATATCCATTTGTTGTTTAATATTTTAACCAGATCACTTACATGAGTCGAATATAATTTTAATTATAGGCATGGCATTTCCTCCCACCCTTTGATCTTTCTTCCTATTCAATTAGTTCTGTATTCTGCATCATTAACTCTGTAAGAGATAACACAGCAGAAAGTGAAACACAAAGAAATAGAAAAGGAAAAGAAACAGAAGTGCACAGAACAGAAGATTTTCACATAGATAGGTATTTGGGAGGAAGACTGCAAAAATATAAGAAAAAAAACTTCAGGGTTTTGAAACTAGCTTGTTGTTTGTAAAGAATGAGAGAGAAATGTCAAGAGAAAATGAAAATAGGGAAGTGGGTAAAACAGACCCAGATATTGGATCTGGAGGGAATAGAGTCCTCAGTTAGTTTGAAACCCAAACTGCTCTAATGCCTGCCTGAGCACATGTTTCTTAGACATAGACTCCTAGTGTCTCTAAATACATAATGAACTTCCATTATATGCTTCAAGAAGCATTTTCAGAACACAATACTGTTATGTCATATTGACCACTCAGCCAAAGTGATTATCACCTGTGTCCCAAATGCTAGGGTTCCAAATATTTTATTCAATGTGTATAATCTCCCTCAACTCTCTCATCCATGTAGTGCTCCAAGATACACAGGACTCTGAAAATCTGGAGTAGTGTAGACCATGCCTATAATTGAGTGATGTTAGGAATCACTTATATGTTCCCTGAGCCTGAGGCAGCATATTTGCAATTTGAACCGTGGGAAAATTTGGCTTTGGATTGCTAAAGACTAACAATGCAAATGTTTTTTGATGCTGAGACTATTCAGACATTATGCAGGGATAAATTTCAATATCCTCTTGGTTCTGCTTCAACATTAATCCATGTCCTTGGAAAGCTAGAGATTGACCAATTGTTTCACATGATATAATACAAAATTTAGTGTTTTATAAGTTACAGTAAGTTCAGATTCCAACTTTCATGATGCATCACTGCTCGTATCAGTTATGTGTCCATAAACAAGTGAACTAATAAACAAATTCTACATTAATTCAAGAGATGTTTACCCCAGAATACAAACAAATGGACTAATGATACAATGAGAAAATCTCAGACTACTGAGTAAAAGAGATATCTTGGGTGGCCAATTTTGCATAAACTCTAGGAAGATTAATTTAGTCAGTAGAGATACCTGGGAACTGCTGAGGGGCAAACTTGTTGGTGTTAAGGAAATACTCCTGATCTTGATTAAGGTCTTGGTTACCCAAGGGTATGCTCCTGAGAAAATTCTTCTGAGATACACTTAAATTCTGCATTTAATTTTATGTAATTTCTATTTCAATAAAGTTGATATATAAAAATCAAAACAAAGTATGAGTTCAGGAAATAAAAAGGTAGGGTCAGAAAAGGTCTTTTTCTCAGCAACCAAAACTCAATCAAATGATGTCAGTGAAAATTAACACCTGGTCTCTATGTTTCTGGAATATAGATCTTTCTCTTCTGACCCAATATTCACACTTTCCAAGCTTAAAGTTGGTTCAATAGAATCGTCTACACGCTGCTCTCTTCTCAGATTGTAGCAAACATCTGTAGACTCTGTGGCAGTGAGTCTGGCTTTTTGGTTTGGGTTATGATGAGTACGGTTGACTCTGTTGTGTGAGTATTGGATTGCTAACCGCAAGGTTGGCTGGTAAACCCCTCCAGGTGATCCCTATTAAGCTCCCGTAAAGATTCACAGCTTTTTGGAATTGATCTGGTGGCAGTGAGTTTGAGGTTGGTTTGGTTATGATTTCGGCTGGTGGGACAGAGCGAAATTCCATCAGAAATCAAGCCGAGACTTTAATCTCTTCCTGAGTCCCAAACAAATAGTAGGGAAAATGGCTAGAATTTCTGAGCTCTTGAGATAAAACAAAGAAACAAACTAACAAAAAACTAGCACTCCACAACACCCAGTATCTATAGCTGACTCCAGAAAGCACAATTAAGGTTTGAGCTTCCTGCTCCTCTCGTCTGTGCAGGTCATCAATCATGGTCCACCATTAAAAATCTAAGTAACAAAGTTTCTGATTAATTCAGTGAATTGGTTATAATGTGGTTTACTAAAGTCTTTCACTCTGGACTTTGGTCTCAAATTTTCAGCAGTAGATATAATACTTTCAAGCCTCTCTGACCTCCAATGTAGAAAGGCATGAATTCAACAAAGCTCAGTCCTCTCAATGGTCAAAAGTCATTCCTTGATCACATTTGACAATGCTGATATATCATCTTTGTCATCCTAATGTTCTCTGGGATTTACTAATATCCTTCATATTGTGTCATGTGTATTAAATTATCTTACTACTTGATTTTAGATTACATTCCTGGAGACAATTGGAATTCTGCAACATCTCCTTATAGGTCAGGGGATCTCAACCTTCTTAACGCTGCCAACCTTTAATACAGATCCTCATGTTGTGGTGACACCCCCCCCCCCCCCGCCATCAACCATACAATTATTTCTGTTATTACTTCATAGCTAAATTTTGCTAATGTTATGAATCGTGAGACTCCTGTGAAAGGGTCTTTTGACCCCCAAAGGGGTTGCAACCCATAGGATGAGAACCACTTCTATAGGTGCTACAGGCGCCACTGGTGCTGGGTTTGGTTTTTGGCAATAGGCCAAGTATTTGCATTAAGAAGTTGGCTTCTCTTGCACCACTGTGCCAGCCTTTAATATTCCTCATGGTGGAAGTGTCATGTCACGTTCCCAAGGTGATAAATACTCATTCCCTGATGATAAATTCTTAATCTTGGATGCTACAATGACATATTTTAAAATTGTTTCATAGTTCAATTTACTATACTTTATATAAATGTAAGCCCAACTTCAACCCCATCATTTCACAGATAATATTTTTTAACATATGCATTAAGGAAATGGAGGTTAAAATAAACAGCTACACAAAGAAATCTTAATTCGTGTTATATAGTACTCACATTTTGGATATGACAAAAATCATAAAAGTGGCATGTGGAAATGCCTGAATTTAAGAGACACTGTTGTAGGTTGCTTACTGGCAAGATTTATGATTAAAAGTATATGCTCTGGGTTCCAGTATCCTGTACCAAAGCTGCTCTGCTATGCTTACCCTCCCTCATATGCCCACCTCTACAGACCAACAACCCCTCCTTGGCCACCACCACAGACATACACACACATGCATTGTCATTCGTGACCCTTCTGGCTTGCCAGTGTGTTAATGACCTGAATCACCTTTTCATGAACCTAATGAGTTCTTAGAGTAGAATGCAATTCTCTGAGCTAATCCTCCCAGAGGTAACGATCTTCATGGTTTAACAAGAGGAGGTGCTGAAAATGGGTTTTAAGGAGTTCACAGTGATTTATGAGCTTACAAAGTCATCGGTAGGAAATAAATGCCTTTCATCAGCTTTCTAAGTTCATGGCTCAGAGATAGGGTAGGAGCTGTTTTGTGGGTCCAACAAGGCCATACTTCTCCCCTCCCTGGAACAGACAGGGAACAATGCTCAGCTTTATCTAGAAATAAGGAACCCACTCTGTATTCCTCAGCCAGTACTATTTTAACCAAGTAGTTTTCAGTTCTAGCTGAATATCTTTATTTTTTAAGCGCATGTCAAAATTAACGTTGAAAATTGATGATGTGAATTAAAAAATGTGCCAAAGTAGCACTTCAGATTTAATTTTATGTGTAGTGCATTTCCAAGCAACTTCGAATGCTTACGGCTTGTTGAAAAATTGTTACAAATGCCACAGAGCTTCCTCTTCCACTACCTCCTCTTGTGCTCCCCCTTCCCCTGCCCGGAGCGTCTCCTTTGGGAAAGACACAGGCCCTGGGTGGTGCTGGTGGTGGCTGTGGTGAGATGATGGATTTCAGGAGACCTGATACCATCAGGGGAACCTGTGTAACATTTCTGGTTATTTCCAATCTTCTTCTCTTCTGCAGATTTCTTAGTTGCTGGATTTGAAACTATACTCCAGTTCCTGAATTCAGACTTCAGTGTTGAACTCACTTTCCTTAGAAAGCAAAATATTTTTAATAACCCATTCTCTCTAGCAGTATGTAGGAACAACAGCGTACAGGCTTTCTCTTGCCTTATTCACAATCATGAAATAACGAGGGTGAAAGGAAGAAGGGGGAGGGATGATTAAAGAAGAAAGAAAAAAACATGGGCTTTCCCTCTAATATTAAGATATGTCTTAAGGTAAGCCTTTTAAAATCAAATCAGATCAGTTAACCTGTACATGTACTCTCCATTGTGCATGAAGTAGCTCTGATATGTGCTGCCAGAAACACACCCTCTTTTTCTTCCCCCTCCCCTCTGACTTCAAATCCAATGACTGCTAATTTTAAATCTTGGCCCTGAAACATGACACCCCCTCTCCACCCCAGCTCTTCTCCTAGGTGGGCATCACCATGCTTCTAGAATGAAAACTGTGAAAGCCAGAACTTGATGGGAGTACCTTGTTTTTAAAAAGTAAATCTTATATGGGACAATAAAGAAAACAGAAATGGAGCTGTGGCACAGCTGAAAGTAAATGAATCATTTTAGAGTTAAATGGCATGCCTTCTCTCTCTAAAGTGTTTTAGGGATATATTATTCTTAAATTTGACCCCGAATCCCACCCATCTCTTTCCAGATAAGGAGAGTGGGAGAAAAGAAGACCAAGTGTTTGTTTTTTCATGGTAATGCAGATGTCATTGACAGAATGAAAGCAGACCTAGAGATCTAGCTTCTCCTGGGGTACCAATTGACAGATACTTGTTAAGCATTTCTTTCCAATTACATAAGGAGTTTCTAGAGCTGGGAGCAAGCCTTAATCACTTTAGTGCATGTTAGTGCAGGACCTTATGTTCTTCCTACTCAATAAACTTGAGAAACGCCATGACAGCCTCCTAAATAGCCGAAACACAGGGTAGGCCTAAGTTTCTATTTCAGAGAAAACCCGTGACGTGCCTGAAGCTAATGCAACACCTGGAACCAGTAACCAGGAGGAGGCATTTAAAAGTCAACAAGTCCCTGACAGCCAACCAGAGAAGGACACGGACTAGCAGCTCGCCAATAGAGAACAGCCACCGTCCCTCTAATGGGACTCCATGGCTGGAAGCAGGGAAAGGGCACGCCCCTTATGTAACCTGGAACTATAAAAACTTAGCTTTGTGTGGCAGCCGCGGTCGAGGCTAGGGGAAAACGGCTGCCCTGGGTAATGGTGTAAGCCCGACCGTAGCTTAAGCTAGAAAATAAACTCCTTTGCATCTCGAGAACCATTTTCCACGCTTCTTGGGTAAGCTTGTCTCCCCAATCCAACATTAGCATCTCCAGCGCACAGGAGAAGCCCTAGTGTCTCAGTTAAAATGCTAGCCCGATCGAAAGGTTGATTAGATTGCAGCATCACCACTCAGGAGAAAGACATAAAAATAGGTTCCACAAAGATTAAGCCAAACCCAAATCCATCCCATCACTGTTGTGTTGATTCTAATCCATCAAAATGAAATACTTGGAAAACTTACGGGGCAGTTCGACTTTATAGGTCACTCTGAGTTGAAATTGACTTGATGGGAATTTTGGGTGGGGAATTTGAAGCTCACAAAAGACCTTATGAAAGAAAAGACTGCCCTCCTATGTTGTTGAGTGAATAACCAGATATGCCTGTGTTCCTGAAGAAATAAGGTACTGTGATGGGGGTTGAGGATGCTTTAAGGAGTGAAGTAGAATTATCTGTCTCTGATATTTATTGATTTTTCAATCTTTATAATTCTTGGATTTTAAAAAATCTATGAAAGAGAGATAATGGAGGCTAAGCCCCAGTGGTGCAGTGGTTGTGTGCAGGACTGCCACCCACAGGGTTGGCAGTTCAAATCCAGCAGCAGCTCTCCAGGAGTAAGGCTGGGCCTCCTACTCCCACCAGGGCAGCGATGCCAAAAAACAAAGAGAGATAATGGTACAATTCACCTTGAGTAATTCTCATGAGAATTGAATATTTATGTGAAATAGCAAACACAGCTTATGGGAAAAGTAGGAAGGGGTTGATTGAACCAGGACTATCTAACCCAGCTCAGGTTAAGGAAAATGAGAGTGGTCTTGCATTATCAAGTTTGCAAGAGTAACAAGTGTGAATATTCAATGTTTCTATTTAATCAAACCCAATCCTCTTGAAAGCAACCAGGTGAATTCAGCAAAATAATGAGTACTATCTTACAAAGTGCACTCAAGACACAGCCTTGATTTTTCTGTATTGTCTGAGACAGTTTCATGATGGAACCACCTGTAACTCATTTAGGGTAAACTATTTTTCTAACTTTTTTCTCCCTTTTCACTGTGTAATTCAGGGGATGGTACCTGTGCTAGTGATACTGAATTGATGACTGGAGTCAACTTCTCTCCCTGCAGCTCTGAGTTTCTGTTTTGTTTTCACATCAGTGCATAAAAGGCCTCAGTGCTCTTCAGAATGACATATACATTGCCAGTAATTATGTTCCTAAAATGGAATTGGAATTAAAATAAAAGCATGAGTATAGAAGGGAGTGGCAGGTTTTTGGAAGAGTGTATTGGCAATTTGAAGCATGAATAATTAATTTTGTCTTGAGATTAAGTTCGGTCTGTGTTTATCATCTGTTGATGGGGGGACTCTAATGGGTTCTAAATAAATTCAGTATCAATTTAAACTATTAGAGGACGTTAAATCAAAATAATTAGGATATTAAAATACTTTGTGCATTTCCAATCACTGACTTATTGAGGCCCTGGATCTTTTCCAAGGAAAAATAATAGCATGAATATATTAGGATATTTGCTTCCCTGAGAATGTGACTGTTTGTTCATGTAGAAATGATTGAGAACTTGCAAGAGACAGAAAGGCAGATTGATGTGTTGATATATTCAAGGGAGAGGTGCTGTATAAATGATAAACTATTTTGTACATATAAATGAAAATAGTAATTGTTTAGTGATAAAATAACTGAACTTTATTATTCCTGAGGTATACTGATTGCTAATTTTTCACTAGAGGAAGGAAGACATTATGTTTGGGACATCTGTAATTACTATAGAATGGGGTGGGAAAATCTGAGTAAGGTGAATTCTAACAGAGCTCCAATCAAAAGACCAAACTCGCTGCCATTGAGTCAGTGCTGACTCTTAGCGACGTGCCCCCCCCTCGTGGATTTCCAAGACTATAACTGTTTACAATCATAGGAAGCCAGGCTTTCTTCCCCAATAAAGCTCAGCGCCTGCTTACTTTGGATGATGGCTGCCAAGGCCATGCCCACAAGGAGACATCATCAGGCCATGACCAGATTGAAGGGTTAGACTCTGTGCCTCCACTCTTAGTTTCCTCAAGTTGACTCGAGACTGTGAAGCAACCCTAGCCCTTTCTCTGTTTTCAGCTTCCTGTTGACAAGTCATGTGGGGCCATGCTGTTAAGTCCATACTTATTCAATAGAATGGCTTCACGGTGCTTCCAAGACTGTAAAACTTAATGGAAGAAGATGTTCACCCTTACCACGGAGTGGTCAGTGATTTTCAATCACTGACTTTTTGATTGGTGGTTAAGTTCTTGATCGCTGCATCACCGGATATCCTACACTCCTCAGTACTTACTGTCATTCACCTTGCCATCAAAAAACTCACACTCTATATGCTTCTACGACAAAGGGAAAGATCTGAAAACAAGTGTTCGTCCAGTAGACTAGATAAACAAGTTCATAAACACGCATATAGGTATCAAGGAAAGGTTTATATACAAGAGGAATGGAACATTGAGAAAGCATCCTAACCCAGTCCAGTCCAAAGTCATAAGTCCAATATTATCCCACATGTTCCAATACCAGTCTATAAAGTCTCCCTCCAACTTACGAAGCACGTGCAATGAATGACACCAGGACAATCACAAGCCAATGGGTGCAGAGTCTTGTATATCCAGCTGGGATGGAAGCATCTTGGTGTTGGCAGGGATCTCTCTATGGTTTCTCCAGTCCCAGAGGACTGGACTCATCAGGGCAAGTCCATGTTGCTTCTCCTCTGGCTTCTTCAGTCTCTCAGAAATCAGGATCAGTCAGCATGCTGTCATCTCATCTTGTCAGTCATTTGTCATCTCGGACACTCAGTCAAATCTCTGTACTCCAAAATGGGAAATACTGAGAGACTTCCCAGAAATCTCAGGAGAAAGTCATGCCCACACAGAGGCCTCATTGGCTATCTGCAGATTGACACGCTAGACTCCACTCCTAGACTCCCAATCATGAAAATGACACGAGTACATGACTGCCACAACAAGCATTGTTAGACTGGGCCGAATAGTAAAACAGATATCTATATATCTATATATATATAGATATACACGCATACACACACATATATATATGCAGGGGTCTGATATGGCTTCTCCAGTCCCAGAGGACTGGTGTGTGTATATCTATATTATCTATCTATTTATAGATAGATAGATATACACACACATATATATATATTCATACTGATACTAAGAAAACATCCCAGCCAGTCCAGATGAAGTCCATACAACCGATAGCAACCCATAAGGTCAATACGAGTCTTAGCATATGCAGTGATGTAAAATGCAGGAACACAGGCCGGTGAGTACAAAGTCTTATGGATCCAGTGGCTGTGGAAGCATCCCCAGGGCTCTCTCAGATCGCATCATGGCCTCACATGACTTGTCAACAGGAAGGTGAAAGCAGAGAAAGGGCTGTAGTTGTTTCATAATCTCGGGTCAACAGTGAAGAGATAGAGACTAAACTTTCAATCAGGTCATGGCCTGATGATGTCTCCCTGGGGGCATGGCCTTTTTTTGAGGACTCTGGTAACTTCCTCTCTACATGGAACTGGACGACCCTCTATGCTTCCCCCTGCTATTAAGGAATCACATGGAGACCCACACCAGCACTGAGATGCTTCCCCTGGCATTGGATCCACAAGACTTTCCACACACCAACCTGTGATCTTCCTGCATTCAGCATCATAGCATGCACTGTATGAGACTGAAGAATTTGTAGTCTAGTATCAGGCATATGGGCTAATGTCAGACTTATGGATTGATCTGGACTAGGCTGGGATGTTTGCTCAATATGTAATTGCTCTTTGATGTAAAACTCTCTCTTAGATACTAAGAGTGTCCCTGGAGGTGTTCCTTTAGTCAATCTGTCCCAACACAGGAACTCTTGCTGGTCTCAGCAAATCTCCATGTTACTTGTCAACAGGAAGAGAAAGGCAGAGAGAGAGAATAAGTTCACAGAATTCTCATGATAAGCCATTGCCCACAAGGAGGCAGCATCAGGCCGTGACCTGATTGACAGACTAGACCCCACCCTATACTTCTCACCTTGATGTAAAATTATGTAACGACCATGAAACACTTGCCCTAATTTGGATTCCTGTCAAGAGAGCAGGACTGACACTATCTTGACTCATATATGAACTTGCTGCAATTTCTCCTCCCTAGTTTTGAATATTGTTACATATAAGAGATACTGAGAAAGTATTTTCACATATGCCAGGAAACAGCTGTATCCATGCACTGTCATTGGCTGATTCTTTAAAGATGCTTCTCAAACTCCTTAAGGAAGTGTTCTAACCATCTTACATAATTGATAGAGATCCTTGGTGCCACAGTGGGTCAGGTATTGGGAATCAGGAGTGAGAGACCACTCATCACTCCTTACAGAAAGATGAGGCTGGATACTTCTAGTAAAATGTGTTCACAGAAGCCTTAAGCAATGATTCTAGCCTACAGAGTAAGCAGAGTTGGAATTGCCTCCATGGCCTTGAACTTGGCTTGATTTCTGTGCAATACTCGGTAATTTTCCATTATCCTGTTCTCCTCAACCCAGGAATGATTCAAAGAAACTTAGTGTAGCACTTGAAGAGTGCAATTTTTGTCTTTCTAAGTTCTTTGTCACTCCACTCCCCAGTGAAGCGGTCTGTCCTCCCCTGTAGCATCCACTACCTTTTCAGCCTCCAGGCAAACCCCGGGACTCCACGCAAACTTTAGTACTCGACATAATCAGATCTCGACTTGAAATGTTGAGAACATTTTGCATCAGAGCTGCAACAAAACATCAGACATCGCAACCGATGCATGTGATTTTTGTAAACAAAGGCAGTTCCTGTTTCAGTCACTGGGCATTGGTGGTGGTTGTTCCTATGCGTTGTTTAAACCTTTTTTGGCTGTGTTCCAAGGTTTTTACTATAATTTTCTTAGTTTTTTGTAATGCTTTTAGATTAAAAAAAACATAGGTCCTACGAGTTTTATGAAAAGAATCATCATGATAAGGAACTGGTTAACCGTGTTATCGATATTATTGTTGATAATTTAGGAAACCCTTTTAGAGAACAGGGAAATGACAACAGCAAGACCACGTTAGACATTTTGTTTGTTTGTTTTAGAAAAAGCCAGCCAAGTCCTAGTGAAAAGGACAAAGAAAGGGGGTGGCAGCTCCTGAAAAGCAGTGACCCGTTGATTTTATGGAAGGGAGTTCCCCTTCCAAGCAAGGACTCTCAATACCTCCTCTCGAGATACTCGTCAGTCTCAAGGTATGGGCCATACTGTGGTTGTTAGTAACTTTAAAAATGGTGTGTTTCTTGTTCAACTTATGTTATTTAACTTTGAACTTATTTACTTTGAAATTTCTGTGTAATGTTTTGGGCAAGGTTAGGGTAAAATACTTGGTGGTTGTTAATCCGTTTTCAGTTATATCATAGAAAAAATGATTTGGAACTCAACTGCATCACATCTGGTCGCTCCTAGAAAGGATTAGTGTGGAGATTCAGGCTCCTACTGTGGCAGTCTGTGCTTTCAATGAGTCTCTCTTTATTTAACATTTTTTTGAGTCTAAGTTTCAGTCTTGGTCATTTCTTTGGCACAATAAGAGGCATCTGTGGGTGTCTTGCTGGCAATGGGCCCAAGGAATCAGGATTCCCAAGCTTCAGTGATCACGAACACTTTTTATCCCTCCAACTCCATGCAGTCCTGCCGGCAGCATAGTTAAAACCTTGCACTGATTGATCTGTTCTTGGAGACTTTTCTTGAGAGATTTATTGGCACATGTTTTCTTTTAGTTTCTTTTCCTGATAATCCTTCCGAGAAGTTTAATGAATTCATCAGAAATGGATGAGGGTTGTGTGAGCTCTTTTCTTTCTAGGCACCTGCTAAAGTTCAAGCATTATGGCAGGAGTCCCAGTTGTTATTGCAATCTGGCTTTAGGGCAAGAACTCCTGCCTGATACTGAGGATCAATTGTTGCAAGTAGTACTCTGGGAATAGATGCAGAATGCCCCATGGAAGCAGAGGTTGGATATATTTTAGGAGCTCCTGCATATTATATGTTTAAAAGACCTAGTCTTTGCTCAGTCTTGTATCAAGGTGATTAGCACTTACTCATTAAGAGCAATGGGAAAATGAATGACTACTATAATGATCACATAAACAAAGTAAGTGTGCTTTTTTCCTGTACAGTAAATTGCAATGAAGTACCCTAAGGCTTAGTTGTTAACCTGTTAACTCTTGCTTTTGTAGTTTTCCACTGCTTACACCTGCTATTTCCACATTTGTTTTTTTTTTTTCCACACAGGGCCACTGATTCAAATTCTTGGTGGGTTGCTGTCCACGCACATAACAGAATACTTGTGGGAAGTGCCCTACCTATTCATTCACACACACACACACACACACACACACACACACACACACACACACCCCAGTAAGCCTGTGCAGTTGTGATTGGAGGTGGAAAGTCACCCCACCCACTCATGGTTTGTGGCTTTAAAGACCAGAGTTGAGTAGTGTCTGCGAGAACTTGAGCGGCGGCCGACTCCTGGTTGCCAGCTTATAATCAGGCATCTTAGTCTCAGTCAGTCAGTTCGGGGTGATACTGATTGACTGGGAAACCAGGTACAACAGTTCAAACCAGGTTCCTAATTAATTCCCAATGAATACATATTTAACTTACTCTATTGTGACCTTTTAAAAAACACTAGATGCAACTTTAAGGGTGTTTTAACTGAAAAGCTAATATTTTTAGGATTGAAAATAAGAAAATAGGTCTATACTCAATTAATTTGGTTAAGAAAGAATGAAATGAAAAGTTTTAATCTAAACACCTAACATCTTTGATCAATAAGCCTTGATTTCTCTTTACAAGATTCTGTTTTAAGATCTTATTTTATTTAAAAATAAATCAGAATCTTCTGATCACATTGAAAAATATATAAGTTCCCACTTGCAAAGTCTTTTTCTCACTGACAAGGTGTTTGGGGACAGCCGGCCACCATAGCTCCAAACAAAGCAGGTTGATTCGAGAGCCTCGTACATGATTTTAACTTTTTCTGAATTCAATAAAAATAAATTCTCTGATGAATATTTAATGTTTTGATTAACATTTGAAACAAAATTTTCTAAGTAACTTTAAGATAAATATTACATAAAAGATGTGTTATTTAAAGAAGAGTGTTCATCATCAAGAATAAAGAAGGTGAAACCGCTTACCACGAAAATAAGATAAATAATATAGACATGACTAACATTAAGAAAATTCTCATGTTAATATGTGAGACAGGGCACGGGGGCAAAGGTTGGAGCAGCTAGGAACCTGTGATAATGTCTTGGACTACACTTCCCAGAATTCATTTGCTACCTAGATGGAAACGCTAGGGAATCTCTTGATGTGGGGACTTTTTAAAAAGCCTGATGTGCCTCCTGTGAGGGAGCGTGGTGGCGGAATAGGAGGCAAAAAAATAGAATATGTCCATATGATGGGTAAAGTTTTCTTTCTTCTTGGAACTCATAAATATAATAATCTTGTCTTCCAAATAAATAAATTGTTCTCTATCTTCCAAAAGCAAGTCTTTCTCCTGGTAAGACAAAGACCTAATTCCAGCAATAATAGTTAACTTGAAATTATTTTCATCCACATAAAATTCCATAGACAAATCTAAGATTAGATTAAGATAAATAAATTTCTTGTTTGAAAAAACTTCTGTGTTTTAATTTGAAACTAGCCTGTGTTAAAAAAAAAGTCAGTATCAACTTTCCCTGTCCTCCTTTTATAGCCACTCAGACCATTGTTTAGGTCTGTTGGGTAAGGAATTTGTAGGAATTTTTAAGGTTGTGGGGTCTTTCTCTCCTTTAAAAAATTGACCTTATTCATTATTATTATTATTTTCCTGTGTATTTGTGGAATTAAACACATACTCAAGAAAATACTATATGTAATTGCACAGTCCATTTCATCAAAACAGTGACAGTACCAGTAAACTCCCCCTATATGTGGTTCTGATCATCTCTGCTCTTCCCTCTTTTCCTGCTCCTTCTTCTTTTCCTTCCCCCATCCTCACCTCTTCCTTTCTTCATCCTCCTCCCCATCAACACTAGTTTTGTCTTAGTCTTCAAAATCTTTTTCTTTGGTGTGAAAACCATTCCCTCCACAATCCCTTTCTTCCTTTTAGTGTCATAATACATTATCTTTGTGAACTTGACTAACTTGCTGAGCAAAATATTTTCCAGTTCTGTCCATATCATGGAATATTGACAGTTTATTCATTTTTTCCCAAAGTCATTTTATTGGGAGCTAATCCAGATATCATACCATTCCATAATTCAATCACACCAAGCAGTATTGTACAATTGCTACCACAATCAGTTTCAAACATTTTATTCCTTCTTGGACATTTTTTATATCAGTTCCTCTTTATGCCACATCCCATCACTTCTGCCCCTGTTCCCCCCAGGAACCCTTAGTCTTCTTGTTGTTTCTATGGGTTCATCAATCCCAGATTTTATATAATAAAAGCAGAAAAACTTAACAGGTAGAAGGTTACCCCCCATGACAAAATACAACAGAGATAAGCCCCAGTATGAAAAAAGAATGCAAAAAACATTGAAAATGTGATCATACCTAAAGTATATCAGAGGGGAGATCAAGCAGCAAGGTTTTAACTATTCACATCTGGTTTATCTATTTAACATTATATAGTCATCTATCCAATGCTCTCTGTTTCCTAACTGGTTTATTTCACCCTCTCAACTATGGCTAGAGGGAAACCATCAAAGGCTTATTTTCTGGGTAGACCTCACAAACGTATTTTAGGGATCTACTGTCATCTATTGCCTTCTGCAAACAGAATCTCACATTATAAGCATTAATACTATTCTCTCCTTAGTTTTTGTATTATATAATTTGCAATCTTTTGGTCATGGATGTTCGTATGCTTCTGCAATGTGGAATTAGTTGATATCTCACTTAGATGACTGTTTGGAAACAAGCCTTTAAGACCCTGGACACTATACTATTTGATTGCTGGGCACCATCTAATTTGATCACCACACTTTGCTAAAGCACCCATATCTTCTGTGTTTTCTTTTAAGGATGCACAAAATGCCACTTTGTGAATGTACCAGAGTTTAGCTCTTCATCTACAGACAGAGATTTAGTTGGTCCCATCCCTTTGCTATTACAGAATTTCTGCTATAAACATGAATATATCTATATATATTTGTTTTTTTTATTTCTTTAGGGTATAAACCAAGTTGAAAGATTGCAAAGTCATGGGTACTTGTGTTTGACTTTGTCTAAGAAGTGCCAGACTGTTTTCCATAGTGGCTCTGAAATTCTGCAATTTCTCTAGCAATTTATGAGCGTATACCAATTTTCTTCATCCATTCCAACATTAGATATTATTATTTTAAATTTTTGCAAGAGTTTCTGTATAAAGTAACATGCCATTACTGTTTAAACTTATATTCTTCTTAGGACAAGCCTTACTTCATATTGTTGGCTACCTGGGTGTTATTTTTATTAAGTTTTCTAATCGTGTTCTTGTGTCCATTTTTAATTGGGCTTCTTGTATTTTTTTAATTTATATGCTGTTTTCCATAGATTTTTGAAATTAATTCTTCAGCTGCTATATCATTGCCAAATACTTTTTCCCAACCTGTGTGTTCTCTTTTACTCTGTTGATATATAAAAATGTCATATTTAAGAAAACATTAGTCCTCTATTTTGTCTTTTGTCATGTTCCTCATCGTGTCTAGCAGTGTATTTATGCCTTGTATCAGTGCCCTTAAGTTTATCTCTGGTTTTTGTTTTGTTTTCATGGATAGATGATCCATATGTACTAGGGTTTATGGTTAGGTCTTTAACTTTTTAAAAGAGAAATGGAGGGCTTTCTATTACTGTAAAGAATTAGAGTTACAGTTTCGGAAACTTATAGGGAAGACTCTACCTTACCCTCTCTTGTTGCTGTGAGTTGGCACAGACTCAAAGGCAGTGACTTTTTAAAAATACTTTTATTTGGGGTTCTTATATCTCTTAACACAATCCATCCATTCTTCTAGTGTGTCAGGCACATTTGAACATATGCCAACATCTTCATTTTCAAGAGTCTCTTCCTGCTTGAGCCCCTGACATCAGGGGCTCCCAATTTCTTCCTCCTCCCTCCCCTGCCGGTCTCCCTCCCGAATCTTTGTTGTTATTGATTATTATTTTCGTATCTTACATTGTCCTCTTTTGCCCCTCACTCAAAATTCCATTGTTCATCCCTCTGGGAGGGAGGTATTGGTTGATCCTTGTGATCATTTTCCCTTTTCTCCGCCCCCCCCCCCACCTTACCCTAATCCTCCTGGCACTACCCTCGTCGTTGACCCTGAGGGCTTTACCTATCCTGGATCCCCTGAGTTGTGGGCTCGACTGTGTAACAGTGTGCGTGTTCTTTTCTAATCTGACTTGTAAGGTAGAATTGAGATCATGATAGGTGAAGGAAGCACCAAAGAACTAGAGGGAATTTGTGTGTTTTGTTTGTGCTCTACTGAACGCTGACTGGCTTATCACTTCCCTGTTACCCCTCTGTGAGGGGATGTGCAACAGTCTACAGATGTGCCTTGAGTCTGCTTTCCATGCCTGACCCCAGTTCACAGTGGGTATGATTTTGTTCTGGGTCTTAGATGCCTGATACTTGATCACTGTGGCATAGACTGATGTGCTTCTTCCTTATGGAGTTTGTTGCTTCTCAGCCAGAAGGCTGCTTTTTTATCTTCAAGCCTTTAAGACCCCAGACCCTATATATTTTTTATAGGTAGGCACCATCAACTTTCTTCACCACATGTATTTATGCACCCATTTTATCTTCAGCAATATTGTCGGGGAGGTAAGCATCACAGAATTGTTAGAACAAAGCTTTCTTGTGTTGAGGGAGTATTCGAGTAGAGACCCCATGTCAAGAAGCTGCCTGGCCTCTGCCCATCTCGATCTCTTCTGGTGGAAGCACTGTCACAGATCCATGGTGGATCTGGATGTCCTCTCCTCCCTCTCTCCATGTCTTTTCATTTCTCCCATGTGTTCTAATCAGACATTCCTCTCTCCCCAAGCTGTAGCCCCAGTGCTATCATCTGAAGTGCATTCTTCTGAGGAGGTTGGCATGATCCACATAGTTGGAATTGGGCTCCGACCCACAGATCTCTCTATTAGTTCCCTGGTACATGCCAGTATATTGTATTCACATCTTGGCACATCAGGTGGAAGCCTTATCTCTCTCTCCCTCTCCTGTGGAGATATACACAATACTTTCCCCTTGAGTGGGTTAGTGGCTGCTTTTAAAAATCCATCTTTAGTTTGTTTTGGGACATGGCATAAGACGTGAGTCCTGATTCCATATCATGTAGATGGAGATACAATTTTTTCAGCACCATTTATTGAAACAGCTCTCCCTTTTCACTTAATATTTAGTCCTTTATCAAAAATAAGGAGTCTGTAGGTATTTGGTTGTATTGCAAAACTTCTTTAATTCCTAAATTTAAGTATTAATTCTACAGTAATTCTAAGTATTTTCTACATGGTCTTCCTTGAGGGTAAAACATTCATTAAATAAAAACCAAGATTAAAAAAATCAAGTCACATGACTTTTGAAAAGTCTAAAAAATTCATCTTTAAGATCGTTAGGTGGGAAATAGATTTTTGTGCATACTTGTATAGGTTTAGCATTAAGGTAGTAGATGGACATAGGGCCTCTACTCAAGTCCATCCTCAATGCAAGAATACTTTGTTCTATTAAATTGGCATTCCATGATGCTCACCTTCTGGACACCATCGCTTAAGACAAAATGGGTGCATAAGGAAATGTGGTGACAAAACCTAATGGATCCTGGTTATTAAAAGATATAATGCCTGGGGTCTTAAAGACTTGAAGGTAAACTGTCATCTGGTTGAGGAGCAACAAAGCCAAAGTGAAAGAAGCACACCAGACTGTGTGATCATGAGGTGTCGAAGGGATTATGTATCAGGCATCAAAAAACAAAAAAACCAAATCATTATGAATAAAGGGAAACTCACAGTGGGGAACCCATCTTTAGGACAATAACTTACAGAAGGGTTGAGGGGAGTTGAAGAGCCACTCAGAGTGTAGTGTAGCGACGATGAAACATACAACTTTCCCCTCGTTCTTAAATGTCTCTCTCCCCACCTCACTTCCCACACAATAAAGATCCCAATTCTATCTTACAAATCTAGCTAGACCAGAGGATGTGCACTGGTACAGATAGGAATCAGATACATGGTGAATCCAGGACAGTTGATCCCATCAGGAACTGTGGTGAGAGTGGTGATACTGGGAGGGTGGAGGGAAGGTGGAGTAGAAATGAGAAACTGATTATAAGGATCTACATATGGCCTCCTCCCTGGGGTATAGACAATAGGGAAGTGGGTGAAGAGAGACATTGGACAGTGTAGGCTATTACAAAATAATAATAATAATTTATAAACTTCTAAGGGCTCATGGGGGAGGGGGTAGCGGGGAGGGAGGGAAAATATGAGGAGCTGATGCCAGGGGCTTAAGTGGAAAGAAAATGTTTTGAGAACAATGATGGCAACAAGTGTACAAATGTGCTTTGCATACAATATATGGATGTATGCATTGTGATGGGATTTGTATGAGCTCCCTATAAAATGATTTAAAAAGAGTTATTAGTTAAATAACTCACATATTACTGATCAATGACATATAATAAACTCCTGAGTCCTATAAAGTTTCATGAAAAAGTCAGATAATTTTGCTTCAGTTTATTAAAAAACAAAATACTGTAAGAATTCATTTTATGCTATAAATTACATAAAATATGTCAAATAGGAAAAGTTGTCAAATATTTTTTAAAATCAAATTTTGCTGGACAACACTTGCTTGCTTTATATTGTTATCAGCAAATATATAATATTTTTATTGAATTACTAACTTAGTTGTAACGTTATGTTTTTTAAATCTACCATTATACTATCATTAACGCTAATGGTTTAACTAGAAAATGCACATAATTCATTCATACGTTAAAAAAAAGTAGTCATCAGAAGTTTATAAACATAAGCACATTGAAATCTTTTTATAATTCTAGCTTTTGAATATTATGTCTCAAGATCATATAAGGTATGTCTGAAGCTCTTTGAAAATATGATTATTATGTTTAGAAATATTTTTTATCCAAGGCTCTTATTAATAGCTCTGCTTTGTAATCAAGTCTTTCACTTTTAATAATGAACATATTTATATAGAACAATGGGGAAATCGATCAACGTGCATATATTTACAGGGTTAGTATTAGGAAAGCAGATGGGCATTGGGCATCCACTCAAGTATTACTTCCTCAGTGCAAGAACACTTGGTTCTATTAAATTGGCATTTCATGATGCTCACCATCCCAACACAATCACTGAAAACAAATGTGTGCATAATCAAACGTGGTGAAAAAAGTGGATGGTGCCTGACTATCAAAAGATATAGTGTCTGGGGTCTTAAAGGCTTGAAAGTAAACAAGCGGCCCTCTAGCTGAGAAGCAACAAAGCCCACATGGAAGGAGCACATCAGCCTGTGTGACCACGAGCTGCCAAAGGGATCAGTTATCAGGATTTAAGAACTAAAAATCATAACTTTGTGTGTTCACCTCCCTGATATGATCGCAGATGACAAAAGGGTACATAAGCAAATGAGGTGAAGAAAGCTGATGGTGCCCAGCTATCAAAAGATACAGCATCTGGGGTCCTAAATGCTTGAAAGTAAGCAAGCAGTCATCTAGCTGAGAAGCAACAAAGTCCACATGGAAGAAGCACACCAGGCTGTATGACTACAAAATGTCGATGGAATCTGGTGTGAAACATCAAAGAACTAAAAATTGTATCGTTATAAATGAGAGGGAGAACTGATTGGGGACTCAGCTAAAAATTTTATCATTATAAATGAGAGGGAGAACTGATTGGGGACTCAAAACCCATAAATAGGTGAAGTGACATCCCTTCACAGAGGGGTTGCAGGGAGGAGAAGAGCCAGTCAAGGTAAAGTGTGGCAACAATGAGGTGTGCAGCTTTCTTCTAGTTCTCAAATGCTTTCTTCCACCCAGCATCATGATCCCAATTCTACCTTAAAAATTCAGCTAGGCCTGGGGATGTATACAGGAGCTGGAAACATGGGGAATTCAGGATAGATGATCTCTTCAGGACCAGTAGTGGTTCTGATAGCAGGAGGGTGGAGGGACGGTGGAGTGGAAGCAGAGGGGGGGGGGAGGAGGAGCCAATTGCAGGGATCTACATATGACCTCTCTGGAGGACAGACAGTGGGGAAGTGGGTGAAGGGACACATCGGACAGAGTATGATATGAAAAAGTAATAACTGTAAATTATTAAGGGTACATGGGGGAGGGGGCAGGGGAAGAAAGGGGAAATATGGGGAGCTGGTACTGGGGTCCTAAATGGAGGGTTGATGTTTTGGGGATGATGATGGCAACAGCTGTGCAAATGTGGTCTGCATACAATTGATGTATGTATTGATCATGATGGGAGTTGTATGAACCCCCAAGAAAATGATTTTAAAAAAAGAATTAGAATCTCAAAAACTCATAGAGGTGGTTTTACCCTGTCTTCTAGGGTCACTGTGAGTTGGTATCAACTCAAAGGCAGTGAGTTATAGTCACCTTTAGCTTTGTCATTTATGAAAGAAGTCTATACGGCTTATTAGTGAAAAGTCCTAAGGAAAATCTCAGTTAAGCAACAGTGTACTATATCAGACTTATTAGAGAATGTACAGCAATTGAAATGTGGACAACACTGGACTAATTACATATTTCTAGAACCCTCATGATGAAAATTAGGTTTTCACATTTTTAGTGATCTACAACTGTATGGAACAAAATTAACCTCACAGGACTAAGTAAACTATCAAGTTTACATAAGAATATTACCTATGTTTCAATTTCTACTTTATAATCACAAGAGCCATCATTAATTTTTTCCTTTTCATTTTTTAATGACAGTATGTTGACTGTAGAATATTGTGTGGACTACAAGATATTAAGGTACATGTCATAGTTAAGACTAATCATCCTCAGAATAATTAAATTATTCTGCTCATAGGCTCCAAGAAATCAATATGAACAATGACTATGATGAGAGAAATATTGTTTTACAATCAAATGGCCCATGACAACATAACTATCCTGCGCCTTCCTTAACATTTTGAGTAATTATATTTTTTACTTAAGAGGAAAAAGACTTTGATAAATGGAGATTAAAAATTTCTAACATTGCCAAGAGACTGTACATTGGAAAAGACAATAGATGGAAAGGAGCATACTTAGCCCTTCTGACAACCTTTGTTCTTCCAAGTGACAGGAGGTCAAGACATACATCTAGTTAAGAAAGACTAGATAACCTGCCTGGAAGGTTCAACTTACAGAAGAACTCAAAATCAAATTTTGACAAGCTGGAGATCAAAGATTTATAGCAGGTACAGTAAATAGCTTTCACTCAAATCATGACATCAGGCCTGTAAAATACACAACTTCCAATCAAGTTGTACTTTAATTAAATAAACTCTCCTATGCGGGTTATTGATATCTTACACTTTGTTTCATATTTGTGATCATTATATTTGAAAACTTCTTGATCTAATCGATGATTTCTTCTGGTGTGCTGCCTGATTCTACATCAAAGCTTAAACACCACTCATAAACAATGCATCATATCTTTAAAATAATAAATGAGGCCTCATTTGATCCCTGTTACACCTTTGCTTAGGCCAACTGGTTCCTCATTTAATCTAGCCTTCTTCCTAGTGAATCCACCTGGGGTAGTGCCCAGCTATCTGTAAAATGACATCTGAAGTCCTTCATTTTTCCCCCCATCATCTTTTTGATAGTGTCTAGCATCTTAAGTAGTTTCAAAGATAAGTGGCTATGCACAACCCACTTAACCACCAAAACATTTACAGAATATGGGTTATTCCATTATAGACAATGTGAAACTTGCTCACTTTAAAAATAAGACAACCCTCAGCACAGTAAGGTAACGAGCTGTACAATAATGATCTTCGTTGCTCCCTGTCTCTGTAGTGGTCTGTTTGACTCCTTTGCATGGATTCTCTACCTCCTCGACTCAATTAACTTAATAAAATCACTGACTTAGCTTCATAAATCTCTTTTAAAGTTTTAGAGGCTTAACTTTAACCCACTTAGGATTTTGTAATGCCTGCTTGAAACATAGCATGTGTGGAAGTTAAAACAAATCCAAAGAAGTTTGAGATATATTTATCCCTCTTTTTTCAAGTGACACCTGATCTTTGAAAATAATTTCACTGAACCCATTTAATGACTGATTCAGCATAACACCCTCCACACTCAAGAGCCCAGAAACTCTGAAGATTGAATCTTGGATTTTAAGGAAATGGGTCTGCATTATTACACACACACACACACACACACACACACACACACACCTTCAACCATCTCCGAACTCATCCACATTTAATATTGCTCTATGAAAAAGATTACTAATAATAAGTATAATATGATGACCAAATAGCTGATACTGTCAGAGCTGCATTATCATGAATACTCCAACTTATGATTTGCTTATTCATTTCCAGAAGAAAGGAAAAAGAGACAACGTGTTAGGACAGCTGAAACAATTTGTTTTGAAACTGAAGCATTGCACTGAATATGTGGCCTGGAGATTGAAAAAGATAATTGGGATATGCAAAAGAAAAAAAGGAAAAGAGAGAAAGAAACCACCTGGACACACAGAGGAAACAGCTCCTCCCTGTAGTAGTTGCATAATCTCCTGTCAGCTTGAGCAAAGGGGTGGAGTTACCCTGTCAATCAGGTCATGGGCTTTATGCCCTTATTTACAGGTGCAGTGGAGTAGCCAGACTCACTCTCTCTGCCTTCCCCTTCCTGCTGTTGAGACACTCAGAGAGCAGGAGGACACCTGGGATGATCTGTGTGAGCACTGAGCTGCCTCCATTGCCACTGGTCCACAAGATCTTTTACCCACTGGCTTTTGATGTTCCTGCATCGGGCATCATTGCAAGTGCCAGTGAGTCTACAGAGGACTATATGGACTAATATTGGACATGTGGGTTAATATCAGATTTAAGAACTTGTTCTGAACTGGGATGGAAAGTTTTCTCAATATGCAATTGCTCTCTTATATAATACTCCCTCTGTGTATATAAAAGCTCCTTCTTATACACACACAAGTATCTACGAATTTGATTCTCTAGTCAACCTGGTAACATACTCCTCAACCGGCATCATGATGTGTAATCCCTCATACATTGCAAACAAGTCAGCAAAACAGAAGATTGAGGGCCAGTAAGTTTAATGAAATGCTGAACAAGAATTACTGTATTCGTCAGACAATAAGACATACTTTCCCCCCCCAAATTGGGGGATGATGAGCGTGTGCCTTATGGTCTGAAGGTGTGGTACCTCAGAATATTTGTTTATGACCCCATGTGCCTGCCTGCTTACTGTCCACTGCTGTTGCATGCTTTGAATTGCTGTGTGTTCAGGGAGGGGGAAGGCACTAGAAATCTCCATGTCAAGGCATATAATGGGCACAGCGCATGCCTATACTCATTTGTTAATGAAAGTGATGATGACTTAACACCAATGTTGAGTTTCTGCTGCTAAATACTACTGCCTTTTTTTATTTTTGGGGGGACATCACGGGTCTCCGGTGGTGGGAGTAGGAGGCCCAGCCCCACTGCTGGAATTGAACCTCTGTCCCAGTGGGTCGCAGTTCCGCGCACAACCACTACGCCACCGAGGCCCAGCCCAATATTACTGTCTTTTGCTTCACTTTAATAAACATTTTAGTATCCTGCTGCTACTTGGTTCAGAATATTTTTTCTTGTTTTCCTGCTCTAAAAGATGGGTGAATGTTATGGTCCGAAATATATGGTAACAAGCAACTGTTAAATTGTTCTCAGTAAAATTGCAAAAGTATGCTTGTGAAGCCACCTCATAAGAATATATATATGTATATATGTATATACACATATGTGTGTGTTAATGGACATGCAGTTTCTTTGCCTTCTTAGAAAAGGGGGTTACCTTTCTGCTTGCTAGATTCCCTGAGAGCTGCTGAAGTTTGTGGAGGTCTCCACCTACCTAGGAGCCACACAATGCTGCACATGCGGCCTGTGATTTTCCTGCATTCTGCATCATTGTGTGTGGCTGCTTGAATTCAGAGGGACTTATGGGCTAGCATTGGACTTATGGTCTTCAATTGGACTGGGCTGAAATATTTTGATAAATATAATTACTTTTTTATATGAAACTTTTTTACACGGATGTGAATGTCACTGGATTTGTTTCCCTATTCTACCTATTCTAACACAGCCTGCCCAATCTCTTCAATAAATAAGCATCATGAATAAAATGATGTTCTAGAGTAAGAGAGGATAAAATAACATTACATACAGATGCAATGTGTGATCCTAGGCTGGATTTTTATTTAGTAAAATAGCAGGGGTGGGAGGTAGGGTTAACACATTTTATGCAAAATTGAGACATGTGATCAGGCAATAAAAGATATTAAGGAATTTTTAAAAGAAAGGAAGGAGTGTTATTATGTTTTGAAAGTATACATTTCTACAATTGGGCTGAACAGTAGCAATCAAAAACCGGCATCTTTGTCTTTTGTCTCAGTCAGAGGACCCAAAGAGAGTGAGGTCCCTGGAAAACAAGGAATGACATTCTGTCTTCTGATTAATTTTTCACATTATTACAAAAAAATGAAGCAATGTCTGCATGAGTTCCTGGTTATGATTCTTTGTCTCTGTCATGTTCTTCCTTTGGGATCTGTCTCTTGTTAAAAGAAGAAACCCGCCTAGACTAAGATGCTGGTGACTTTAGTCCCATGTCCAGGTTTCCCAAATTGTGGTCACGATCGAAAAGGAAAACCCCTGGATGTTCCTCCCGGAAATGCATGGTCAGTTGTCAATCCCGACTCAAAACTCCCTTTCTGACAGGGTAGAATTCTTTTGGGTTTCCAAGATCGTGCTTTATCTTTCTTCTCTATCATGGCTGGTGGTTTCAAGCTTTCTCAGGATGTGGGGATGCACTGGGTGAGAGGAACGCGGAAAGTTGGACAGTAAAAGAAAGATCAAGGTGAAGAAAGCCTTGAGTTTTGAGTTGTGGAGCTCTGTATTCCTATTTCTCATGTTTTCCTGAGCAGTTGTTTCACCACTTATTAAAAAAAAACACCCAAAACATAAAATAATATCTACCTTGAGAGTTTGTCATAAGCACTAGAGTTAATAGAAAGCATCTCTTACAACAAACCAGTCTATCAGGAAGTCGATTCTTTTCTTCTTTCAAGATTGCAAAATTGGTTTATTGAAAAAGCAATTTAAGAATATCCAGTTAAGAAGTCTCATCTCAATTTTACTCAGTCTACCCAAGAAGCAATTAAACACTTGGACTTTTGAAACAAGGACATGCAATAGAAAATAACACATCAAGGCAGTGATTCAAACTCAAAAGGAGAAAGAGCGCTGAAGTCCTGCGCCTTCTTTAGCTAAACAGAGAGGGTATGGTAAGATGAACATACCACAGTGTCAGGGACCACAGCGCTGTTACAAGGCAGTGTGGAGATGTAACCGAACCATTTAAAGTTGAGGCAAAATGAAACTGTGGATACTTTTGTGAATCTACTTAAGTGATGGAAATTTTAGGAACACCTGCCATTCAGGATAGCAAGATGTGAGACAAAATATTTATCGATTAGAAAGAAGCTTATATCAAGTTTCCACTAAATCTTCACAACAACTGGCTTTCTCACCCTCTCTACATCTAAAACTACTTTGCTGCTTTATAAGGTGCATTCTTTTTGGTTTTTTTTTTTTTGGGGGGGGGAGCATCACTGCTCTCCGGTGGTGGGAGTAGGAGGCCCAGCCCCACTGCTGGAATTGAACCTCCGTCCCAGTGGGCCGCAGTCCCGCGCACAACCACTACGCCACCGGGGCTCAGCCTTATAAGGTGCATTCTTAATCTGTGCATTAGTAGCACACCGTAAGCTCTCCTTCCAAGTGGCCTTGATTAGCTGCACATGGACACAACAAAGTGCTGTACCATCCATATGCTCAACTCTGCTAAGTAGAGTTTATGGTTGCTCTAAGAATCAATGCTTAGACACAGGGGCCAATTCTGACTCTCAGTGACCGCTGTGCTCCATAGGGCTTTTCAGGGATGGCTTTTAGAAGGAGGTCACCAGGTTTTTCCTCTGAGGGTCTTCTGGGTTGACGTGAACCATCAACTTTTTAGTTAGCAGCAGAGCTAATGGTCATAAAAAAGTAGATGTGGTTGTTCTCCCTTTCTCCCTATTATCATTGTTGTTATTTAAAGGGAAACTTTAATTTCAATTCAGGTGAGTATGAGCCAATATACATTATTTAGAAAAACATTATTTAGAAAAACATTAAATGAGAACTCTGAATTGGGAGCTCCTATGTTAATCTTAAATCTCTGTGCCACATAATTTATTGAATTTAAGATATTTCAGGGGGTAATGCATAGGAAACTGGATCCTGCATTTAGTTGTCATGATATTAGTTGTTACTATTCTTATCTGCTAAATAAATCTCCAATATTTGCTTTGGAAACCCATACTTCCTGCTTTATTTGGGTCATTAGCTTCACCTGAGATATGGTGCTGGATTCATGAAATATGACGAGGCAGAACTTTGGACAAAAACTGATGGAAGACCCTTGTATTTCAGAATCAGTTCCTGAGAGTCTATTTATTTGTTGCCACAATTTGCTGTGCTAGATCACAACTGTAAAAATTGTCAACACAATTTTCTCCATCAACTAAAAGGCTTTAAAACACAAATTGCATTTTAAAACACACATTTCTTATTCTTTCTTATGTCTCCCACTTCATTTTCCCTAAGGAGGTGGGAAAATGGTTCAAGAAGGGCCTATCTTTGAAGTTATTTTAATCTTTATCTAGCCCTTTCCTGGACTCGTTTAATCTGCTTGATTTTTAAGTCATGATTATATCCCCCAGATACCAATTCATGACACCCTTCCAAAGAATTGTTCATTAAAGCCTAATTTTTACTTTCGAATGCTGGCTTTTTAGCTAATGAAATCTGAAGTAATTATAAATATCAATCTTGCAAAACCTCAGAATTATTGGCATTTATATATGAACTCAATCAGTGAGAGAATGATATTCGCATTGAAGTGAGAGCTATCTTTTTCCTTCCAATGAAGTGAAGTTGGTACATAGATAGTTATGTATATTTAAATAAAGGAATCTCATTTAGCTTCTTTCAATATTTTTACACTGTCATTAGAACTTGTTTGAATAGTACCCATGGGAAACTATGTCTAATTTAAACCTCATTTCAGGGAAGACATCAGGAAACTTCAGATTCATTATTTAGCCTGACGATTTGAATAGATTGATGGAGGGGGAAAGTTTCTATGGTACCAGGCTGTGATCTACTTAAGCTTCCCTGTCCTGATAGCTTCCTTTCCATTCCCCCACCCCCGAATTAGCAAATGGAATTTAATTAATCAAAATGACAAATCATTTATGAAATTTAGAGCACTTTACTGGCTCATGATTTTAAGTTCCTTACAAACAGAACAAAAGCTCTCAATTCCTTTGGTGCTGACAATGTGACCAGGGTCAACTTCTGAAGACCATTCAGCTGCTACAGCTTGTCCAATGACCAAGATGAAAGATCAGATGACATGTGCAAGTTCCACAAAATTTGAGTTGCCACTGAAGGTAGCTGCCTGTTGGAGGGGGGAATGGACTTATTTGGTGTTGTTGAAAGATCACGAATGTCTAGCAACTGCAAAGCAAAACAAAAAACAAATTCTCTGTCATCAAGTCAGTTTTGATTCTTCCCAACCCTATAGGACAGAGGACAATGGTTCTTGTATTTTCTTCCTTTCTTTTTTCCTCCAGTTTGGCACTTGTACAACTCTTATCACAATCCATGCATCCATCCATTGTGTCAATCACAATTGTATGTTTGTTGTCATCATTATTCTCAAAACATTTGCTTTATACTTGAGCCCTTGATATCAGCTCCTCATTTTTTCTGCTTCCCTACACCCCCTCCCTCATGAACCCTTAATAATTTATAAATTATTATTATTTTGTCACATCATACACTGTATGATGTATCCCTTTATCCTCCTTTCTGCTGTCCATCCCCCAGAGAGGGTGCTATAAGTAGATCTTTGTAATCAATTATCCCTTTCTACCCCACCCTCTGTCCACCATCCCAGTATTAACACTCAGCACTGGTCCTGAAGGGATCATCTGTCCCGGATTCTGTTTTTCCAGTTCCAGTACATACCAGTGTACATCTTCTCATCTAGCTGGATTTGTAAGGTAGAAATGGGAAAATGAGATCATGATAGTCAGGGGGCTAAGGGAGCATTTAGGAACTAGAGGAATTATGTTTCACTGTACCCTGATTGACTCATCAACTCCCCGTGGCCCTTCTATAAGGGGGTGTCCAGTTGCCTACAGATGGGTCTTGGGTTCCTAATCTGTACTCCCCCTTATTCAGAATGATTTGATCTTTTGTTCTTTAATGCCTAATACCTGATCCTTTTGACACCTCATGATCACAGGCTGGCATGCTTCTTCCATGTGGTGTTTTTGCTTCTCAGCTAGATGACTGCTTGTTTACCTTTGAGCTATATCTTGTGTGTGTGCGTGTGTGGCATCACTGCCCTGGTGGGAGTAGGAAGCCCAGCCTTGCTCCTGGAGAGCTGCTGCTGGATTTAAACCGTTGACCCTGTGGGCCGCAGTCCCTCACACAACCACTACATCACCAGGGCTCAGCCCCCTTCAAGCTATATCTTTTGATAGCCCAGCACCATCAGCTTTCTTCACCACACTTGTTTATGCACCCACTTTTTCTTCAGCTATCATGTCAGTAAGGTGAGCATCATGGAATGCCAGTTTAATGGAACAAATTATTTTTGCATTGAGGTAGTGCTTGAGTGGAGGCCAAATGTACATCTATTACCTGAATACTAAACCTATGAATACATGCACATCGATCATTTACCCCTCCTCATATATAAATATATTTACATATGTACATGCCTTTATTTAGACTTCTATAAATGCCCTTTGCCTCCTAGTCTTTTCCTCTATTTTTTTTTACTTTCCTTTTGTTCCACTATCATGCTCAGCTGTCATTTGGGATTCAGTTATATTACCCTTGATCAATTCCTACTGGACTTCCTACACCCTCCTCTCCACTGATTTTGGATTCCTTGTTCCCTTCTAGGAAAACTGTTCTTACAGTTCATTCTGAAGATGTAAGTATTTACAAGGGCAGAAAGCTTAATTTTTATCCCATGGAGCTGCTTCTGACTTCCACATGCCAACCTCATGTCTAGCCACACAACTTATAACCCACACCCTCCCACGGAGTGGAAATGTCCTTCTCTGGGCTTCTGTACCAAACTTGGGCCTTGTGAGAGCAATGAAGTCACATTATCATCAAAAGCGTTGTTGTTGATAAGTACTGTTGAGTCTGCACTAACTCGTTGTGATCGTGTAAAACAGGATGAAACACTGTTTGACTCTGCACTATCATCACAGTGGTTGATCCGAGTGAAATACCTGTTTCAGGCTCTGAATTAATTCATTCTTTGGAGGGGCTTCTTTTTAAACTGACTTTCTACTTTACCAAGCATGATATCAGGAATGGGTCCCTCCTGATAACATGTTCAGACTTACCTGCCTTGCTTCTTTGGAGCAATCTGAATCTACTTCCTCCAAGATAGAAATTCTTCTGGAAGTCCATGGTATTCACTATTCTTTGCTCATGTCCTCCTCAAAGACATCGTCCTCATTTATTGTCTAGCTTTTACATGCATATGTCACACTGAAGCTACCATGGCTTGAACCAGATGTACTTTAGTCTCTAGAATGACATTTTTGCTCTTTAAAACTCTTAAGAGGTCTTATGCAGCAGATAATCTCAATACAACATGTGATTTGATTTCTTGGATACTGTTCCCATGAATATTCATCATGGATCCAAGTCAAAGGAAATCCTTGACAACTTCAATCATTTTTGCTTTGTCATGATTATGCCTATTGATCCAGTTGTGAAGATTTAAAAATGCTATAAAACATTATTTTTATCTAAGGTCCACAGCAAAATCCTATCAATGTGAATTGGGTGGGGGTGGGCGTAGGGGTGGAGTGCAAGTTCATGACATGGAGGCCCAAAGCCCACCTGTAGACAATTGGACATCCCCTTACAGAAGGGTCATAAGGAAGAGACAAGCTAGCCAGGGTGCATTAAAACACTGAAGAAACATACAACTTTCTTCTAGTTCTTTAAGACTTCCTTCCCACACCCACCTGTACCCTCTACTCTCATACCCTCAATTCTATCTTACAAATCTGACTGGACCAGAATATGTACACTGCTACAGATTAGAATCTGCAACACCGGGAATCCAGGTCTGATAAACCCCTCAAGAAAATGAGAGTGATGACACCAGGAGGAAAATGAGAATAATGATACCAGAAAGATAAAAGGAAATTGGAGGTAACAGGGGGGGATCCCCCTTCCAGGAGGACAAACAACAGAGAAGTGAGTAGGTGAAGGGAGACTGAAGATTATATAAGATATGAAAATAAGAGTCTAATTTATCAAGGGTTCATGAGGGAGGGAATATGTGGGAGGAAGGGGAAAATGAGTTAATATCAAGGGCTCAAGTGGAAAGAAAATGCTTTTTTTTGGTTGGGGGGGGGGATCACTGCTCTTTGGTGGTGGGAGTAGGAGGCCCAGCCCCACTGCTGGAATTGAACCTCCATCCCAGTGGGCCGCAGTCCTGTGCACAACCACTACGCCACCGGGGCTCAGCCCGGAAGGAAAATGCTTTGACAATGATGGCAGCTTATGTACAATGTGCTTGACATAATGGATGAATGTATGGATTATGATAAGAGCTGGGAAAGTCCCTAAGAAAAGTATTTTTAAAAATTAAAAAAAACTATTTTGGATAAGTATTATTTCTGACAATCTTCCTTCTTTCAAGTTAACATTGTTGAAAATTACCAAGCAATGTCTTTCCTTCTTCTTCTACAGTGAACCAAACACTTGGCTAATTCCCCTAGTTTCATATCTAACATTTCCTGAGTGATTGTAGTGGAACCCTTCATTGACTATTTTAACTAGAAGATCTAGTGGTTCTGTGGGATAAGAGTTGGACTTCTAATCTCAAGGTCAGTGGTTCAAACCCTTCAGTTGTCTCATACGAGAAAAGTGTGGTCCTCTGTAGACTTGCTGGGAATCAGAATGGACTCTATGGTAGCAGTGGATTTTTCAGGTTAAGTAAAAATCCATCGTACCATTTAGCTTCTTTTTTTCTGTTTAAGCATTAGCAGGAAAGAATGCAGAAAAATTTATGTTTTTCTATGTAAGTGCTATTGAGTTGACAATGGTTCATAGTGATTCTGAGTGACAGAAAGGAACTACCCAATAGGCCTTTTCAGACGGTCATCTTTGCAGTTGTAGGCAAAGAAATCTCTTCACCTCCAAAGGGTTCAGAGGGGAAGTCTTCTGGTAGCAGTTGGGCGCTTAATGGTTTCATTACAAGGATTTTTATACATTTCATCTAATTAGTCATAAGTCAGAATCCATAATCTTAGAGTCACTACTCTATGCCATCTTTGAGGCCCAGTGGCACCTATTCATTATCTTTTTGATGGGGTCCGAAGAAAACACCAGATTTATTTACAAATGTATCCATTTGAATAATATGTATGTAGTAATACTTAGGCAAAACTTAGCAGCGTGAATTATGTACAGCATGAGTATAAATAATTATTCTTCTCATGATCTAGATTCTTCGAACTTATTTAGTTATTTCACATTGCTGTAGCAGAAGTGCAAATTGGGTTTTCAGCAGTGCCATCTACTTTGGCAGCTACTATCTTAGTAACCGACACCTGCTAGCCATCTTTAACATTCTTTTGCTTGTAGACAGGTCTTCAAATGGTATCTGTCTCTCCAATGGGCACGTCATATGTTTATTCTTTTAATAACTCAAAAAAGATTAACTTGACAGATCATTCCATTCTTGAATGGCTTGATTAAGTACTCAAAGACCTTGTTATTTACAAACAGGATCACATCCAAAGTTACAGAGAGCCATATTTTGTGAGGATAAATTGTATCAATAATGTAGATAATTCAACATGTGGTACTGCTGTCCCATCTTATGAACAGGAGAGAGAAATATACCAAATAACATGACAAAGTAGACAGATTAAAAACTGTCAGGTCAATTCCAAACTCTATCTCTTTTATCTTTTGTTCATCAATTTTCTTTACTACGTTCCCTAACATGCATATGTGTATATGTATGTAGAGGTGTATGACACACATGACATATATGTGACACATGGTGTGTGACATCTATGGTGAACACATATGACAGGAGCCCTGGTGATGTTATGATTAAGCATGGCTGACACATGGTCATCTGTTTAAAATCTCTAGCATTTCCCTGCTACTCCCAGAAACATGTACAGTCTAGGAAACTCACAGCTAGCTTCCTTTGAGTCAGTATTGACTGGATGGTACTGAGTTGGATTTTGGCTATATATAGGAGGGGACAGCAAAATGTTACTATAAAAATCTCAATTAAAGGATAGCATAATTTTCCATGAACTTTTTGAAGCCCCACAGCATATAAATAGACATCTTTTAATATTTACCTCAGAATTCTACCCCCAAATGCATAATAGAATAAAATATTGACTAGAACAATGATTTGTCTTTTCATTATTGAATCCTCAAGAAGGGTAAATGAAAGAAAAGGGCTTTTGCTTGTGTACATTTTCTTTTTATTCTGAGTGGGATGAAACTTGACAGAGCAGATCATTTGCCATTCATCAATTAGATTTTGCTTCATCTCATTGTTTGAAACCCGAAGACAAAACATTCCGTATCTCACTTCCTCTCTGTGATTCTTATTTTCATTTATTTTTCTTGCCCAATTATTGTAAACTTTGTCCTTGGGAAAATATTGCCCTTCTGTTCTCAAATGGTTGATTATTGTAAGGTGTATGTGCCTCCTTAGTGTTACCATTTACTTTATAGCCTTGTCTATTCTTTGATGAAAAATTAAGCCATGTGGGTTGAGTTCATTTCCAGACCTGAAGGGTAGCTGAGGACTATGATCTCAGGGGTTCCCTCCTCCTCTAGAATGAATACATCTTTGATAAGGGTTCTGAGACACAGCTAAGGAGCAGTGTCGGGACTGGACTGCTAACTCAAAGTTCAGTGTTTCAACCCCATCAGCTGTTCTGAAGGGGAAAAGTAAATTTGTATGTTCCCCTTATGCATTAGGAGTCTCAGAAATTCTATACGAGGTCATTATGAATTGAAATGGACTTACTGGTATTAGTTTGGACTATGAATACTTGTCTTTGGATTTCTTATAATGTGAGATTAATGATAATTTATTATTATTTAAATGATTTCACCCTGATGTTCCATTATTTAAAGGCATATGTAATTAATATAAGTCAATGAATTTTGAGAAATATAAAGACTTAGATGAAGAAATTTTGTCATATGCATTAATGTTTAATAAGAATGAATAGAAGCATATATTAGAGAGCAAAATTTAGGGTTAATATGATGTATTTTAACCTACGAGGGAGACTGATATAAAAGGACTCAAGGTACTTTGTGTAGCTCAGGCTTTACTGATGGAAATTACGTGATTATTTTTTATTCCACATAATGAATTGAACCTTTGGACTCTTTCTAAAGGTAGTACAAATAATAGAAGAGGCTGAAGAGATGACTATTTGTATTAGTTTAGTCTATATGAAATAGTAAGCAATAGAGAATATTGGTGTCAATTTTTTGATTAAAAAGAAGATAGAATAGCAGGATCTTTCATAACTATACACATATAAAAATAAATAGCCCATCTGCTTATGACTCAGATCCCCTAAAAATTCTTACTTGCAAATTAAAGAATGAATAGAAAACAAGTCTCATCTCCAACAAACTCAAAGTGCTTAGAACTTTGATTCAAAATGCTCTAACGTAGACTCATATGGAATCACTGTAGGTTTTATTTTGAATTAAAAAAAATATAGGTTTCATTTTTAAAGGTCAATTCAAATGGGTAATTAGTAATAGAAAAACATCAGAGATATGCAAAGGGAAAAATAGAATATCTAAACTTTATTACCAATATTATGGCTACGAAACTTTCATATTTTCTGGATTTTGATCCATTACTTATATACATAATGTTATATAGCAATACTATCACTGTACAGCATAGCTATTTCTGCTCATGTTTATCTTCATGGAATGTAGGAATCTTAAATCCTGAGCTTGTATAATAATATTAATATTTGATTCTGTGCAGAGCCAGACAAGAGAAAGATCTAAGTAGAACTGTCTGATATAGACCTGTATCCTGAGTTACTCCAGTTGCTTCTGAGTTGTTCATGCTCTTCAGTTGTGTCCTGTTACTTCCCTAATAAACCACCTTAACAAGAGTCAATACAGGTCTTGAACATATAGCATGTGTTAGGCAATATGAAATGTATGGTCCTTCCTATACAACGAAACAGATTAGGGTCTAGAATGAGTGCACTGAGACTCTAAAGGTTTAGCCCAAATCCCTAATTAATTTTGTTTCTTAAGTATTTTAGTCTTCTACGACGGCTTACCTCTGACACCATGCAACCACAGTTCTCTCTCAGCTGTGGTGGACTTTGTGGTGCAACTCTTTGGGCCCTGTCTGATAGCTTTGCTTACATGAATCTTAGCTCAACATCAGGTATCATCCCAAACACCAGTTTTCTAAGAAGATGGCAGTATTTTCCATGGTGAACCTGTTTTTGCAAACCACGGAGATGGAAAAATAACTGAGCAGCAAAAAAGTACATCACTTTGCCACTGTTGCTGGTTTCATGATTCTAACGATATCCAACTGCCTTGGAAAGGAGCATGAATTAAGGGGCTAAGCTATTCTGGAAATAGGACGATGCATAGTAGGTCTGAAAGGAGCACAAGAAAGCGGGACATTAGACAAGAGTTATCAACACTTAATGGATAGGTGAACTGGACACCTGTGGCTGTCTGGTTATGTGGTTGGTCTTAGGGTTCTGTATTTCTATGGATGTTTTGGCCTTGATTGAAAATATAGAGATAACACAAAAGATTGCTATCCAGGTGATTTGGAGAAAATGGCTTTTTAACAGGAGAATTAATACAATATAGGATCCCATTGCATGCTATGTGCCTATATTTTGTTCTCCAGAATAAAAATATGGGTGCACAAAAACCTTGGTAAGAGAGTTTTGCTGTGGTTATGATTTTTTCCCACAAATTCTTCCTGATTTTCAGGAGATCATAAGTGAATTATAATCGCTTGGATTTGTGATTTTTCCTTCCCAACCCCCCAACAGTGTTTATGTAGGTCTACTGCCAAAACAGTTAAGTACTAGGCTGCTAACTCAAAGGCAGATGACTAGAATACACCTGCCACTCTTCAAGAGAAAGATGTGACAGTCTACTTCCCCACACATTACAGCCTTGAAACCCTATGAGGCAGTCCTGCTCTGTCTGATAGGGATACTGTGACCTAGAATTGACTCAATAGCACTAGGTTTACACAAGGAAGACATTGGTTCATGTATTACTTATAAAATAAGGTAAAGGTATACAAAAATTAATTTAAGCCAACAGAAGCTCTAGGGTATATTCTGTGTGTACTCTTGAATGTGTGCTCTTCTGTTTTTGTTTTGTTCTCTTCTGTGCCATGCTAGCCGACATTCAGAGCTAAATTTGCAGAAAATGGATCAACAAGCTGTGATTGATCCATACGTCTTGCAATTCCAGATCGAGCTCCCTCTTCAACATTATTCTGGAGGAAGCTTGTGCCGGTCAATTCTTTCGTCTCTTGAGATGAGTTATTTCTCATATCCATTATCTAAATAGACTCCTGGAGGACTCATCTCTTATAGCTCACCTATCTTCAGGCATGATCTGATTTTTTTATGGGAAAGAAAATGTTACTGGTCCCTAATACCATTTTCATACTCTTCATACCAAAGTGCTGTCCATTGACTGTGTGCTCCCATTTCTAAGATTTATTCTTGTCAATGAGCCTGACCTGTACTCCTTACACCTGGGATTTCAGTCTCCAGAGTATACCCTCTGATGTTGATGACACTTGAATTGGAGCTAAATCCTCACCCTGTCCTGATCCCTGTGAGGTTTCCCACCTGAGTGTATCCTTGAGTATTTGATGAGGTGTCATGTTTGACTTCTGCCTTGCCAATACATGTACACATGCTGCTTGTGTGGTATGCTGTGTGGAAACAAATGTGGCTTCTCTGAGTGTATCTTACCTATCCTCAGACATGATCAAACAAATCTGAAGTCCTTAAGAGGTAAAAATTGGAAACAAAATGTACATTTTCATTATAACATATGGGTGCATCTTTATTGGTGCATGAGTTTTATAGTCCATATGCTATTGTATTTATGAAGTAAATTTCAGTTCTAATGTTGTCACTGTGATCTCAAATAATAATTTTTTTTCATGTATGTCTATTGTCCATTTAATGATTAGTTGTGAACAAAGTGGGGATGAAATCTGGATCATGGCTACTTCCAATTTAACATCTGAACTATTTGAATTTTTACTGGTGGATAAATGCTTTCTTTATTTGAATCTAGCTATCTGGGCATGTACTTTCATCAAAGTAGTATGTGCTGTTGGGATCTTTTTATTTGAACAGGCATCAGGGAATATAGGGGTTGGTGTAAGCAGAGCCATCTCATTGCTAATCCTTGCATCTGAACTGTGAGAGAAGTGTGTGTTCCTCATACCCTAACTCAGTACTTAATCTTTAAAGCAGGAATATCGGCTGCTGTTATATTGGGTCAAGAATCCAGACTCAGTAACTGACAGAATTCTTTACTTGGGCATTGCATCTGTAAATTTCATGTGAATATAGTGCACCTGTTATTGAATATCTATTTGCAACTTTTTATTTCTGCAAACTATGCATCCTTTCAAATGATTTTAAGTTGAAACCTGAGAGCTAGGTAGAAGGTACACATTGTTAGATTCTGTAACCAGCACTCACCCATTCTCAGTGTAAGTCTGATTTATCATGCAAATAAGGAGACAGAATAATATATTCCAGGTAATCATGCAGATTTCTTTGTTTGATGGAGAGTCCAGGCATACAAATGAATATTCTATGAATCCAAAATCTGTCTTTGAGAAGAAGGCATTTATATGGGGCTGTAAGATCAAGGTGCCAAGAACTGTGATTTACAGTATTCCTTGATCAATTTTAGAAACAGTTTGTCTTTAAACAACTGAATTTTATAATGAGAAAATTATCAAAAGCTTTTAGCTACTCAGGTTATTTAAGTGAAAGATGAATTTGTCCATTATGAACTATAAAACCCATTGATTACTTGACTTGATTACTTAAATCTTAAGGTCTGAAAATCCTTGTCTTGCTGATATATTCCTCCTTCACCCAAAATGTATTATTGAGGGATGATTTTATGATACTGCTGCATTTCAGGTAAGCACTGTTCTTTCAACAAACGTGAAGAGATAATTCACAGAAGCAAGCAGTAATATATTTAGAGGCCAACAGTATTTCTTGGCAACCATTAAACATTCCCACACCAGTGCCAAAACTCGTTTTTTTCCAAGTCAAAAGCCTGAGCTTTTTGGGAGAACCATGACTAATTTGGTTTCAAGGTTCAAATACCTTTCAGAAAATGTTTTCTTTCTTTAGATATGGACTAATACAGATCATACAGAAGAATGATTGGGTGAATGGCGACTATAAAAAGTATTGCCAGGACTAAGTTGATGTGGGTATCTTAGGAAAATAAAACCCAATATTATAATCTTCCTTCATTCCTCTAAGCTAATAATTTAGTTAGGCAACATTATTCTTATTGTATATATGGGAAATCATCAAAGATGTTGGGGAACTTTTCCAAGGATCATCAGCTGAGAGATGGTAAGGTTAAAGTTTCAAAATAAATTCTCCTTTTAAAAATTTGTGCTCTTACCCAGCCACTGGCGATTACAGATTTTGAGTTTCAAAAACTATGAGAAGGCTCATATGAGGAGTTAGGGAAACAGCTTTTAAAGAATATGAAGATCTCACTAATGTATTGCTGTCATGCCAAAATACTGTGGACCCAGATGATTTTATAATTGCCTTTAGATTATGAAGTTGATTTCAAAAATCAGATCTGCAATGATGACTAAGCTCATGAAGATCACAATAGTTATCATGATAATAAAAAAAACCCCTCACTTTACATACTCCTTTTGGATTCGCTGCTCTGTCTTCCAACGTGGAGAAACTGATGGAATCTTTCAAGGAGAACATTTTCTGATTTTTTTTAAAGAATAAATAACATCAAATGATACAGCTTGCACTCAAACTGGCAGATTTTAAAGATGTGTGATTTGTAAGATCTGAATGAAACCAAGGCCAAGATTAACTCATGATATTGTTAATATTATTCTGACCATCTGCCTTGCAGTCTGTTAATACAGAACCAATCCCCCCAAAACGATCCTCAGTACTGGAATAATAATGCAGAGTGTTGTGCAAATGGTGTTTATTTGATGTCTGCATCTTAAAGAGCCTTTGATGCTTCAGGGCCATCTCAAAGAAAATGTTCCATAATATTTAGAAATATTTCTATCTATTTACTACCTCAATCTTGATTATATTCTTCATATTAAGAAATGCTTCTGGAAGCGGTTGAATGAAAACATAATTTTTACTTTTAAAAGTTCATGTACTATACATGATTTTTAACCAGAGTTTTAAATTCTTTTGGTTTGGAATCATTAGTTTCCATGGGGATGAGGGGGCTACCTGTTATCTGTGATGGGATGTTTTCCAGCTTTGTGATTTGGGGAGGAAAAGGATCAGATTTCCATAATCCCTTTCATATCCTTGTTTAAAACAAGGCCAAGAAGAATAGAAACGAGGAACAGATACTTTTATGTAGTTACCCACATGGATTTTCATAGCTCTCTCCTCTCTTCTCTTTAGCTGTGATTTTCTGAACAAATATTTCTTTGGTGCCAAATGTGTAGGTGTGGGGCAGTATATTTTGGGAAACAAAAGCATGAAAGTGGGTTTGAATGAGAGATGAAAGTTGGTACAGTAATGTACTTCTAAACTTTAGCTGTTACATTAAGACAACTGCTCTGTGTTTCCAGTGCTGCTTCTATGGTAGCCAATCATATTGATTTAGGAATTGGAATGCCAGCTTTACACCTAGGTGTCCTCACACCGTCAGGTCTATGGATCCATAGAAATTTCTAATATATAAGAAAGCAGAGAAAAGAGAAAATAGTACAGGTACACCTCCTTGTACTGAGCTTTACTTTATTGTTCTTTATAGCTGTAGTATATTTTACACATTGAAGGTTTGTGGCAACTCTGAATCCAGTTAAGTCTACCACCGCCATTTTCTCAAGTCTCTGTGTTTGCTACATTCTTTGTCACATTTTGGTAGTTCTCACAATATTTCAAACACTTCCTGAGCACAATCTTTCTATGCACTGGAAAACCAACCCCCAAATTTCTGCTGAAATCAAGGAGAAAATCATGCAAGTCATCGAATCATGCTCTTTCCTTTATTGCGATGATCTAAATGCAGAGCAAGATATTTCTGTACCTTCTGTTACTCTTTTGATGAATATTATGTCCTCGGTTATCACTGTAGCCCTACCTCTCTCTCGGGTTACAAAGGATCGAAGCTCCTGGCCATAGATTTAATCAACTGATTGCAGACAGTTTTACAGAGCCACTTGTGGGGTGGTGGTGGGAGCGCTGCTGTACTCCCCTCAGTCTACTAGGAAAGCATCCGTTGCCGTCTAGTCATGTCCATGGATGTGTTGTCTAGTTAGTAGGGACATCATATATATCTGATTGGAACTTTACTCCATGGGATTTTCTTGGCTGTGATCGTTGTGGAAGCAGATTACCAGATCAGTTTCCCAAGGTGCTGCCAGACAGTTCTGAAACGTGAGCCCAAAGCTTTTGCACTTCCCCAGGACCTTTTATTGTCTATTCCTGATGGCACCAGAGAGTAGATCCCAAACTCGCTCCTCAGTATTTTGAAAATCCTTTCTGGCAGGCCCCTCTCCTAGAACTTCCCACACCCAGCAGAAAGTATTGGGTGGCTATGTCCACAGTGAACAGAGTGAGTATGGAAACCAGAGAGAGATTAGCTTCAAAGATTGAACACCCCTTGTCCCTCTTTTAAAATTCATAGAGAACACTAGCACTGCTCTAGGAGTAGGACACAAACTACACAACTTAATCTTAGTCATACTTATGTAATTTTCGCTCTCTCTCTCTCTCTCTCACACAGCCAAAGTATTACACTCTATGTAAACTTGCCTAAATAAATATGGACTAGAGAGTGGGTGTGTTGGGACAGTGGCTATTCAAGAATATACTTTTTACTAGACAGGCATGGAAAAAGCAGTTTTAAGGTGATTGTATAGGTAATTGACAACACAAGTGCATTCAACTCGTTTCAATTGTGTTTAGTATAAGTGACGTTCTCTATTTTTCAACAAGTGAGCTTTCTAATCAAGGCAAAAATGATCTAATTAATTGCCTTTGTTTGATCCTTTGGAATAAAATGGAATCTCATTTAGGGAAACAAAGTAGGTGTTAGGATGGTCCCAGAATTTGTCAGGAGACTTATCCTTGCTGATGACTTTGTTACCAGATCCATCAAATGAGTCCTTGCACATTGCAAATAAATCAGCCCAGTATCTTTACCAACCAGGCACATTACAAAATTCAGAATGGTGATTTTGCCTTATTTCCTCATTTGTTTCCAGTGGATTTCATTGTGACCACAGTCGATTTGTGAAGGCATTTCCTAGCCAGTGATTTCTTCAGCCTGACCACATTAGAATTACCTGAGATGTTGTAAAGTAACCCTAATGGCCATGTCCACATCTGCCTACTAAAAACCCCATGATGATTCTTCATGCATCACCACTGAGAAATGGTGACATGCATCAGAAGTTGTCCAGTTTTGTTAGTAATTTGTTATAGGCCATGCATATGGAACTCCATAGAATAGATTCATTTGAATTCCGGTGCTGGAGGAGAATATTGAAAGTACCATGGACTTCGGAAAGGAGAAACAGCTGTATTATGAGAAGTAAGTCCAGAGTATTTCTGCATGGCAGCGATTGCAAAACTTCATCTTACATACTTGGGGTATGTTGTCAGGAGAGACAAGTCCCTGGAGACTTATTTGGTACAGCGGAAGTGCAGCAGAAGAGAGGAAGGATCATGAGGAGATGGATCGAGGCAGTGGCCGCATCCATGGGCTCGGGAAGAGGAACAGTTGTGAGGATGGCGCAGTGTCATGCAGTGTTTTATTCTGCTGTGCAGAGGGTTGCTGTGGATCAGAACCACGTGTGTCACATCACATCTGATCGTTGCAACTATCCAACTCTGTTGTGAAAGCAGCAGATGGTGACATGTATAAATCGCGGTGGCTGTGGTGCTATAGGGAGCCCTGGTTTCATAGTGGCTACACAGACATTACATCCTTTCTACTCAAGCAAACCGTGACAGACTCAGAAACTCATGGGGTAGTTCCACCCCATCCTCAAGGGTCTCTTTGAGTTGGCATAGACTTGATGGCAGTGACAAAGTCTTGTAAAACCCTCTGGGTATAGTGCTGAGCCCTGGTGATGTGTTCATGCCGTAGACTGCCAACCACATAGTCAGCTGTTCAAAAACCACCAGCAGCTCCACAAGCGAAAGATGAGGCTTTCGACTCCTGTAAGAGTTACAGTCTCAATGGCAGCGAGTTTGGTTTTTGGTTTGGTAGCGCAATAAAACTTTATAACACAAGCAGAAATCCAGACTTGGCTCAAAGCTAAGGACTTGGAATTGCATTTTAATTTATGTAGGACATAACAAGTAGAGTGACAAGTCAGGCATGTAGTAATACTGGCCTTTGTCCTTCTTGACTGCTCCTCTGCCTTCACGCTTAGCAGAGGTTTCTTAGAGAAGAAGACTCAATGAGATGGATGGATACACTTGCTTCAACAATGTGCTCAAATATAGCCATGATTGTGAGGCTCTCACAGGACCTGTTTCCTTCTGTTTCACATAGATTGCTCTGGGCAAGAACTGGCTCAATGGTATTTCACACCAACACTACCAACCACCACCACAACCACCATCATCACCCCCTATAGCTTACATGAATTTTGAGATAGGCCCAACGGAAATGAGGGCTTGCTTCAGCCCTTTATGCAACCCTCCAGACATACTGGAACACATGTACTGAATATTTGGTCGATGCAGACTTCGACGTTCTCTGTAAGCAGAGATCCGGCTCCTTCTCTAGGAAAGTCCTGCCACAGTTTCAATATGACAGAGTCTTGGTGTAAGTGTGACACTATTGCAGAAAATCAAAGTTTTCATATTGTTTTGATGTCAGCTTTTTCTAGATTCAATGTTTTCATAGTTGTTATATAACCCATTGCTTTCCAGAGTTCTGATAAAATTAGTTCCTACTTGCATATGGTATTATTGCCGTATATACTTGAGTGTAAAGTGACCCAAATATCAACTGAAGCACCTAATTTTACCACAAAAACTGAATTACAAATATACTGAAAAACTCAGCTTATTCACAAGTATACATGGTATTATTACTTGGTGTTCTGTGGGGAGTTGGAAAAGTGGAGTTGCTCATGCCATCGCCTTATAATGGATCCTAAAGGAAGTTGTGAGCAAAGGCAGGGGCTGTGCGTCAGGGAGCATGTGGTAAACTGTTCAATGGACTCTGAAACACAGCTCCATTAGGTTATTGAGTAAGGGCACACCAAACTGAGAAGCTTCGCATGATCAAAAATGCCTGACCTGGGTTAGAATTAGGAACCCTGATGTTATGCTATTTCAGCTACACCATAGTTTGTCATCTTTTCTGCGTCCCTGTAGCAGTCATGTGCTTAAGTTAATTTAATGATTTAAATGTAGGGGTGGAGTCTAGCCTGTTAATCTGGGGAAAGCCATTGAGTAGCCAAAGAGGCCTCTATGTCGGCATGCCTTTCTCCTGAGACTTCTGGAGCCAGACCTCTGAAGCTGGGGTGGTCACATGGAGACCTCTGCCAGCAATGAGTTGCTTCTGCCACCATGGAAGCTGTTGATGGACCCTGAGCCCTGGAAGCGAGGAGCCATGTGGAGACCCCTGCCAGTGCCGGGATTCTGTACCCACTGACCTGTGACTTCATGAGTCAGAAGGAGACTTTATAGACTGATTTCAGGCATATGGGTTAATATTGGACTTACAAATTTGAACTGGACTGGGCTCAACGTCCTGTTCCTCTTCTATATAAACCTTTTCCTGAAATCCATATGCGTGTAAATGAAATTTGTTCCTCTAGTCTACCCAGACTAACACATTCCCTAAGAATGGGGCCTGTGATTTGAATGTTGTGAACTTCTTGGAATGTTTAAACCACCAAAGCAAATAAGGGAGAGGGTAAGGATGTGGTTTTTGGAGCATTGCTTACCATGGAGTCCCGAGAGAGTGCTCAAAACATACGCTTTGGAAGAAATGTATGTTTAGATACTTCTGAGGGTCACTTGCTGGAATCTCTATTGGAGGGTGGATTAGCTAACCTTATAACATTTTAACTTGCTCTGATGGTGCAGTGAGTTAAGTGTTGGGCTGGTGACTACAAGGTGAATGGTTCAAACCCATCAGCTGTTCTGTGGGTGAAGGAAGGGGCTGTCTGCTCCATGAAGATTTGTAGCCTCTGAAATCTGAAGTATCCATTTTACTTTGCCTCTAGAGTCTCTGTGAGTCAGAATCTACTTCAATGTAGTAGTCTTTTGTCTTGTAACTGGCAGTAATCCCTGGGCTGCTTTACTGCAGTCAGATTCAGCCCTCCATACTTTTCTGTATGTATGCACACCTCCCACTCAGAATATCAGAGCAGCTAGTTTTACTCCATAGACTCTGGGCCACCTTGGTTTGAGCTGTGTCTACTCCTCAATAATCTTCTTTTCTCTACTCCTAACAGAATACTAGGACTTTCTCCTTTGACATCCCCTAGCTAAGACATTATAAGGATCCTAACTACCAATGATGATAGAGAACTGTAAAAGAAGGCTCCAATTAAAGAATAATTGATATACACAAACCGTGAAGAAGCAGAGGACTAATAAATAGAAGAAGCTGTAGAAGAAGTGTAGAATCTAAATTAAACTTTTTCAGGTTACCTAATAAGTAAAGTAAATATGGGGTTACTTTAGCTGACTTACTAACTGTTAGTGAACAGTTCCACATCCTTTCTCCACATCAGAGGTTCTGCTTCCAGTTATGGCTGACATCTGTCTTTCTTCCAAGTCCTCAGCACATTCCTTTAGAATCATAGCCTATTTCAGATTTACAATATTTAAGAGAGACTTCAGACTCCCTGGTAGTACTGTAGTTTAAGCACTGGGCTGCTAATTTTAATGTCAGCAGTTCAAACCCATCAGCTAGCTGTTCTGTAGGAGGAAAAAAAAATGAGGCCCAAAGCTCGTGTAAAAATGTACAGTTTCAGAAATTCTAGGGAACACTTCTACTCTGTCTTGTCAGGTCACTATGAGTAGATGTTTACTCAACATCACAGGTTTTGGTTTGACAAATACGAGTAGCCAATAGGGAAAGTACACATGAGTTTATTGGATAATTTATTGCTGAAAACAGGATAGGACCTGTAGAGGTGGTAGATTTGTCTTAATTTCAGTATGAAAGCTTCATTTCCGAGAAAAGCTGTCTTATTGGAAGTTGGCAATATGCGAGTTACTCAAATCCATACTGCATCCGTGTTTCCAGAAATTAAATAAACACGAAATCCACAAGCAAAGTTCCATGTCGAGTTAGCTGGTGACTTCTTCCTTCTCTGTTGGCTACATCTCAACAAAGCAAATGACAAAGAATGTACTTCATGGTAAATGATGCCTAATTCACTCCAAGAAATTATTAATCGCTCCTATTTTATGTCTAGATGGAGGGGTAAGATATTTTCAATGTAACTGTTCCATTTGGGGGGCAGTTTTATTGAACCCTTCTTGGTGCAGATCCGTGTTTCATAGAAAGCTAGTTATTTTTTCCTGTCTTCTCATTTCATGCTTGATACATTTGATGTAATTGCTTATTTACTCCAGAAGAATGGACAGCCAAAGTTTGACAGAAAAAGTCAAAACAATCACTCATGAAATATGAAAATGTTCACAAACTCTACCCAGCTCTTTGTGCTTTTTTTTCTGTGAAGTACAGTGGAGTCAAGGTCCTTGGGTGGATCAAGCTGTTTGTATTCAACCCCTAATTTTAAGGTTGGCATTTCTGGCCTATTCAGCAGTGCCACAGAAGAAAGGTTTGGAAATGTGCTTTCTGAGAGGTGAGAGCTAATAAAGCTCTATGGACTAGTACTGCGTTGTCACACATAGGGCAACGTGAGTCAGAATTAACTCAATCGACATGGGTTTTTGTTTTCTGTTGTGACTTTGTTTTTGATCTGGTGTAATGCTAGTGTTGGCCAAAGGTCCTTGGAAAATCACTGTGGATGTGAGAGAAGGTTGGGAAACCTGAAAGTAATTTTTGATGGGAATAGAAATTTCTGAGATGATTGTTTGTACAACCCTATTCTTTTAAGGGTGCTGTGCATATCACATTATAATTAAAGAGACTCAAAGTTGGGTAGATGAGTTAATAGGCTCCTGAAGTGAAGATTGTGTCTAGTGGAGAAACCATAGACAAATGAGAGCAGAAGAGAATGGATAATACTTAGTACACGACTAGCTGAATAGAAGAGAGGGGGAGAAATATGAATCAAAGATTGCCTGATTGACTGGAAGGATGGAGGTATCATTAAACATTGTAGGAAAGCTGTCAGGAGAAAAGGTGCTTTTCTTTTTTTCTGTATAGCGGAGTGCTTTGAACAAGAATGTTAGATAATATGTTAAAGAAAGACGATATCGTTAGGAAGCAATGGTTAGGAGAAGCAGGTGGATTGGAGCTACTCTTAGGTTGAATTTGAAAAGGCAACTGTCCTATCTTTGATTTGGTCACACACTATGCAACCCACCAGCATCCTCCAATTTCATTGTCTGAGAATGTTTCTTGGGTCCATCTGTTAGAAAGTTTCTTTCTAGGAATCAGAACACCCAAGGTAGTCTTACCCCAATGATCGAGGTGCCGAATGAAGAAGACCCCATCTCCACAGCATCACTAGGGGCAGGCCAGGAAGTCAGTACATGGAGGGCCTGGATAAAGGCTCACCCGTCACCACTGTGGGAAACCTGTAGGCTTTTTATTCAATGCGCATAGTATCTCCTCTTATTGTCTGTCTGCTTCTGTTTTTATTTTGACTTTTCTTCTTAGACGGTTCAAGACCACCAGAAGCCCTGGCGGTGAGGTGGTTCCATGTTGGGCTGTGATCTGCATGGTCGGCAGTTCAAAACCACCAGTAGCTCCATGGAATAAAGATGGGCATTCAACTCCCCAGTCTACTATCCAGGAACCCCCCAGGGTGCTGTTATGAGTCTGCATTGACTCGATGGTGAGGGGTGGGGGGTGGGGGGGAAAGTAGCATGCATATCAATTGTCTGAAGCAATGGTTACAAACATGGCTGCCGTAGTTCTAGAAAAGCGCTGGCTTTGCTGTCCTTCTCTTTCACAGTATCGCTATCAGACAGTAGCATTCATCTCCCACTTCACAGGAAAGTATGCTCTTTTGTTTGGCGAAAGCTGCTTTTTTTCAAATCCATGTGATGCTATGCCTCCAGCTAGCAAGGAAATGTAATGGCTGCTAATAGCAGCAGCTTTGGCATAAATTAGTGGTAGGATATGTGCCTCTGATGCTCTCTGAGTTCAGGGTGATTGAAAGAAACCCTCCATTGTTCGTAGCTGAACCCCCACTAGCCCACCCGCCAACTCTGCGTAAAACACCTGCAGAAAGCACGCGTACACACAGAAAATGTAGTTGAGCACAGGAATTCCTAAACACTAGCGGTTTTGCACAATTAGCAATCGGCATTGGAATAAATTCAAGTTCAAGTTTTATTTAGAAGTGTGCTTACCATGAGAACATTTTTGATTTCATAACAAAGCTGATGCAGATATGATTTTTTCCCCTGCAGTTATACTTAATTCTAAGTCCTCTTCTGAATCTTTTGAAAGCTCATCCTTCTTTTTTCCTTAACATTTTACAACTATGTCTTGTTCCAGCTTCTCTTCAGTGGTCGATGGTTGAAAACAGATAATAGTTTAGCCGAACTAACCAGACTGTGTTGATAGCTGAAGGTATTGTATCCTACTTAAGGTGGACTCATGGTTAGATAATGAGAACCACTTGAAGTGGTAGGTACAAATGCCTTCTATTATCTTCTCCACCCCTTGTTTATCAGTATCCATAATTACCCCTGGGTTTCTAGTTCCATAACAATGTTCACTTCTACCATTATTCAAAATGTGCGTATCCTCCACTTAACTACATCTTTATCAAGTTCCCTTAAAAACAAAATGTAGCTTCCAGGTTCTGGGAGAAGAAAAATAGCTTGCTGAAGAGGGAGATTAAATAAAAACCATCTCTATTTTGCTGCAACTATCAGTCCCACAACCAGGCGCCTTCTCACCAGTAATTATTATGTGGCAGCTTTCATTTCAGAAGGCACCGATGAATGGAATCACACCAATCCATTGCTAACACACCACTGGCATGTCGATGAAAATAAGAGAAATTGCAGAGAGGTGGGATGGGGGAGGGGGCTGGGGCCGAGGAAAAAGAAGAAAAAAAAGCAAACGAAAAAAGCCTCTGCCAAAAACAAAACAAGCAAAGTATACAGGATTCCAAAGAGTGTTTTTATCAGCATGAATAGCATCATAAAATAATGTGATACACAGAATTAGAAATAATGTGATTCTTGTTCTTCGTAGCCCTGATATAAAGAAAACTATGTTGCTACCTACTACTACATGCCAGGTGCTGGCGGTGACCCAGCAAAACCAAACCCAGCTCATTGCTGACCCTCTGGGGAAGAGGGGAACCCACCCCTCAGGGTTTTCAAGGCTGTAGATCTTTACAGAAGCAGACTGCCTTCTCTTTATCCTTTGAAGCAGCTGCTGCATTTCAAGCCCACCTTTCAGCCAGCAGCCAAGCAGGTAACCATTGTACCACAAAGACCATGGCAATCCCATAAAAATACATGTTCTCTCTAACAGAAGCTTTATGAATTTTTTCTCATCACTTGGGTCTAATGCTCTCTTCTTAGATTTGGAATCTTACTTGAAATTTGAAAATGCCATCACGAACTCCTGATATCACTCAGGGTTCTGTACAATGGTATACAACCCAACACGAAGGTGCTTAAGCAGAAAGATACTCTGCCTTCTGTCTTCTCTTTGTCTTTCTGAAAAGCCTATTGTTGGAGTAAGCTTTGTTTCCTAGCTGCATTCAGGCATCTCAAATCCTGTCATTAAAGCTTAGACTGTATCTCTCTGTGTGTCAGGATTCTTAGACAGGCTGCCTCCCTGTGATATATGGACCTCTTCTGACTTTCATCCTATCTGCTGAGTAAATCAGCAGTGAGTCTGCTCCCTGGTCCTGCCAACAAATTCCCACACCAGCATTTCATTGGTGTTGATCCAGGTCCATCTCTGAAGCACTTATTCTAACGAGATTGTTTTGCAGAGAATGCATCTGATTGGCCAGTAATTGGTTGTAGTTGGAAACAATAGGATAGTTGAAGGGTAGCTCCCCACTTGAAAATCAGAGTGTCATTACTGGAGGCGTGGCAGATTCACACACATTGTGTCTACATTGTACCAGCTATTGAAAGTTCTTAAGTGGTAAGCCTTCTTCTTTCAGAATCTAAGTCCCATCTTTCCCGAGGTAGATCAATAGTATCTAGATGACCATCGTAAGAGGTGACACCATGATTTCCCTGACCATCTTTCTCTTCCTTAAAATGTGAGATTCATGGAGATAGGGACAAAAACAAAACAAACAAAAAGCCAGATGAACTATCCCTTACTCCTCCCCTTAAAAAAATAAAGCCACACTATGAATCATTAAATACTTTCATGGGTGGCTCTTACATCTCTTATCACAATCAATACATTCACTCATTGTGTCAAGCACATTTGTATATATGTTCCCGTCACCATTTGGAAGCATTTTCTTTTTAATTGAGCCCTTGATGGCAGCTCCTCACTTACTCTCTCCCTGCCCTGCCTCCCTCCCTCATGAACCCTTGATAAATTATAGATTATGATTTTGGTGTCTTCATTTTACCGGCAGTGGGGTCAAACTTTTCTTCTCACAAGAAGACTGCACAAATAGGAGCAGGTTTTGCTCCCTATTTTAAACAGGTACATCAGCCTGGAGGACTCAGGTTGTCCCATCCATGAAACTTTTCCTAGGCGCCCTGTTCTTTATAGATCATTTTCTGTTGAGCACCTATGTGAACTCATAATACCAACTTTAACACAACTGTGTGTGTGTTTACAAGGGGCCTTGGGAGAACAGTGGCAAAATCTCTTGGATCATAATTGAAAGATGTGAGACTAGAAATAATGAGTAGTTCGGGGGGGGGGGGCGGAAACTCTGACATCTGCTTCTGTAAACACCGCAACCTCAGAATTCTCATGACACCATTATTCTCTGTGCTACAGAGTCTCGAAGAGTGGGGAACAACTCAATGAAAATGGATTTATGTTTTTATATCATTTCTCCTCAACTATAGTGCTATGTCTAAGCCATACCTGACATTCTTTGGTAACATTTCAGTGCCATTATATAAATATTTGGTTAAAATGTGTAACATGGAAAAGGGTGAAACAAAAAAAAAATGAAACAGAAAATATATTGCAGTCTTTTAACAACACAGGTTTGAACTGCATGGACCCATTTGTACCTGAATATATCTTCTTCCCCCACCCCACCCAGTTTGCTGTTGGAATGAGGTCAAGTGTTATGTCTACCCACTCAAAATATCCATGTTGTCCCAAAGGTTGAAGTGCATTGGAAAAATCTAACCAGAGCATCAAAACAGAACTAGAGTGCATTAATACAAGGAACCAAAAGAGGTCTCCAGAAATGGAAGAATACACCATGTTCCTGGATATGAAGACTTTACATTGTGGAAAATCTACAGATAAAACGCAATCTTGGTCTACAGTCCAACATCATTCTTTCGAGAGATGGAAACATTAACTTTACATAAAAAGCAAAGAGACTGGTCTCAAAATATACTCCTTAAACCATAGTAATCAGAACAGCCTGGTGCTGTCAGAAAAAAAAAGTAGCAGTATCTGGGGTTGTCATAAGGAATAGTGTCTGGAATCTGAAGTGCTTGTCTTATAACAAGCAGTCATCTTAGCAAGATATCAGCTAAATCTACATGGTAGAAACTTATAAATCTACTTAGTCCAAGGATTTTAATCAACGAAATCCAAATCTGAAGGAGAAGATAATATTAGAGCTTGAATTCTAAACATGTCGTTTGCAGAAAGCTATGGGTGATAGTGAACATCCCAAATAAGTCTGAAGTGTCCCCAAGGGGATTAAACCACTGGTTAATCCCTTCAGACTAAAGAGGAGGGATGGGAAGGGACTTCTTATCAGACAAAGAGTATTATAGGTAGGTCACTGTAGGTAGTTAAGTTCAAATGTGACCTTGTGGCTTGATCTCTCTTTCGAGTCAATGTCTACCAGTTCCAGTTTTTAATAGTTTCTGCTTTCTTTCTTACTGAAATTTCTCAATGATTTATTCTATCATAGAAGTTGGGTTGCTTGTTTTTGTATTTTTTTTTCTGTATATGAAACCTAGGATAGGGAAATCTATGTAGACAGCCAATGGATTATTGTTTCCGAAGAGTATGACAGGGGAGGTTGGCAGTACATGGAGAGCTAACAACAGCTGGTTCAAGGAAAAAAAAAGTTCTAAAATTGATTGCAATGATGATTTCATAGCTCTTTGAAGATGATTAAGTTATTGAAATGTATTCTGTGTGAATTATATATCAATAAAACTATTAAAATATAATAACAAGAAAACCCAAATCAGTCTACTACTGGTACAGTAACTGACACATCAACCAATGAAACATATCTGAGAACCCAGAAGTAAATCCATTCACCCTGGACAGAAGGCTGAAACCCTCTAAACAAGAAAGAGAAATCCTCTGTAGCAATTGGTGCTGGCAAAGCTGGTCCCTCTCCCCAAACTACAGGTTCAGTGTTGTCCTCTATAGCACATATTTTGACAGTGGTAATGGGGGAATCTCTGGGCGGGGGTGGTGGTTTGAGGCTGGCCCTGTAGACCTCTCTTGAGGTTGAGTGTGCACTCATGATCCCAGTCCTGACTTTCAGTTCTGGTTAGCCTGGAGCATGTACACTGGTATAGTTAGGAGCTCACAACCCACAGAATCTAGGTCAGATAAACCTTTCAAGAACAGAAATTGGAGTAGCAATACCAGGAGGATAAGGGAAAGGTGAGAGGCAGGGGAGTAAAGAGGGAACCTCTCGAAATATTTGATGTACCCCTAAGGGGGGAAAACAACAGAAAGGTGAATGGGAGACAGTGCTTGGTGTAAGATAGGAAAGCGAAGTTAATTTATAATTTATCAAGGAGTCAGAAGGGATGGAGCAGGTAAGGGAAGGGAAAAAGATGAGTTTACACCAAGGGTTCAAACAGAAATTAAATGTCTAGAAAATGATGATGGGAACATATGTACAAATACGCTTGATAGAATTGGTGTATGGAATGTTACAAGAGGTATAAGAGTCTCTAATAAAGTGATGTCTTTTAAAAACCTATTAATAAAGAAATTAATGTCTTCATTGTGAGCTATTAGGATGCATTGCTAACTATTGGCTGTCTGAATATAAAAAGTTGTACGCAACAAGGAAATTATGATCTTGGTGATAGAAATGAAGCTGGAGGGCTGAGCCCCGGTGGCGTAAGTGGTTGAGTGTGGAACTGCAACCTGCAGACTTGGCAGTTCAAATCCAGCGGCGGCTGGGTAGTGCCCACGACCACCAGAGGCAGTGATGCCCACAAAAAAAAAAAAAAAAAGAAAAGAAATGAAGCTGGAGATCACCCAATAGAATTTTCAAGACCAGCAGCTTCTTGATTGCAACAACCTTTTCCCAACAACACAAAGAAGGTTATACACTTGGACTTCTCCAAAAGGAATACAAAGGAATTAAGTTGACTACATCTGTGAGAAGAGATGATGGAACAGTTCAATATCAGCAGCTAAAATGAAGCTGACGCTGGATTTGGAACAGATCAGCAGTTGCTCATATGTAAGCTCAGGTTGAAGCTCAAGAAAATTAAAACAGATTCATTAGAGTCGAAGTACAACCCTCATGTTCCACTGGAATTTCAAGAGCAAAAAGGAAGAACCACTGAGCCTGTTCTTCAATAGAAAGAACTCAGAAAATTCAAGCTTCAATTTGCAATTGTAGAATATTATATGGTCAAAATATTGAATCATGTAGGAAGTATAAAAAATGAAAATACTGTACCAAAAGAAACCATTTTAAGAGGTAGTGATATGATCAAGAGCCCATAATATTGAAGAAAAAAGCCTAAGCTTCACTGAAGGCATTAGTGGAAATGAAGACTTCAGGAATTATTGGAAATCTTTCAATAAGCTGATGAAACACTGGAGACACTCATCCATCTATGCCAAGAAATTTGAAAGACAAGTCACCTAGTCAACTGACTGGAAGAGGTCCATATTTGTATAGATTTAAAAAAAAGTGACCCAGAGAATGCTCAAATGACAGGACCTTATCATTAATACCACATGCAGATAAAATTTTGCTGAAGATCATCCAAAAATTGTGGCAGAAGTACATTAACAGAGAGCTGACAGAATCATATGCTGGGTACAGAAGGCAATGGGAAAGAAGGAATATCATTGTTGATTATGAATCTTGCTTGAAATCAGAGAATACCAGAAAGATGTTGAGTTCTGTTTTATTAACTAGGCAAAGGTATTAAGCTGGTTGAACCATAACAAAATATGGATAGCCTTGAGAAGAATGAGAATTTCAGAACATTTTATTCTGATCTTATGGAACATTTATGGGAATCAAGACCCAAATGTGCAAACTCAACAAGGGAATAGTGCACGGTTTAAAATCAAGAAATGTCTGTATCAGCTGTATCCTCTCCCCATACTTCTCTGGTCTGTATGCTGAGCAAATACTCAGAGAAGCTGGGTTATATGAAGAATGTGGCATCAGGATTAGAGTCACATTTACAACCCGAGACATGCAGATGACACCACCCTGCTTGTTGGAAGTGAGGAGGAGTTGGAGCACTTGCTGATGAAGGTCAAGGATTGCAATTTTCAACATGGATTGCCACTCAATGTAAAGAAAATCCAAATCTTCAGGATTGTACCTGTGTCTTAAATGTGATAAATGGAGAAAGATTGAAGTTGTCAAGGATTTCATCTTTTTTGGGTCCACAGTCAATATTCATGGAAGTTACACATTACATTAGATAAATCTGATTCATGAGATCTCTTCAAAGTATTGAAAAATAAAGATTTTACTTTGAAAACTAAATGTATCTAATCCAATTTGTAAGAACAATTGTTAGGGTAAAGCAAGACCAATGTTTTGTTCTGTTTTATATATGGTCTCAACGAGTTTGAACTGACTGGGAGGGATTGACAACAAACAACACACAATTGCACAATAACCGTGATCTATGAGGAGGTATCTGTATAGCATTTGTACTGTAGACGCACAGTCTACATAAGTAGGTACCAAAAATTCATTTCTCTATTAATTACGAGCCCCCTCACATACCTAACTAGAGAGATGAACATTTCAAATGTAAATGACTAACGTTACATGACTACATATTGCAATACCATAAATCCATCACTGGCTAGCCGATTCAGACTCATAGGGACCCTCTAACACAGAATAGAGCCTCTCTGTAGGGTTTTCAAGATTGAAATCTTTACATAAACAGACAGCCTAACATATGTGTATAAATGAATTTGTGTAGTGAAAACCTGTGTTTCTTAAGGGTCAAGTGTAAATTTTACACTGGGAATTTGACTGTCAACACTTCCTAAATACTGCATTGTTCAAGGGTCAATTGTATTCAGCTTCAGATATATTTTATTAATGCAAAGGAGTTTTCTTTAAATCAGGCTTTGAAAAAAACAAAGCAGACTAGTAGTTCGGTTTTGTACTAGTCATGTTTTCTCAGTACTATAATTTTAGAAATAATGATGTTTCTATTACATGTTTATGTGTGTGTTGTGTGTGTATTTGTGTGTATACCCTTGATTTCTTAAGGTTTGTAAAATTTTGGAGTAAAAGCTGCAACTCAGTATCTGATGTATTATTGGTGTTAAATTAGTGGTTAGTATAATTTCAATTTCATAAAGATTTCATGCTTTTGGTATAAAAAAAGGCTTTTTTTCTCATCATCCTTTTAAATCTTCATAAATTTCCTCCCTACAAAGCTCCTGTGATTGTCCTGTATCCTTTGAGAAAAGCTATCCAAATAGATGACACTGAGTTTGGTTTGGTGCTTTGGAGACCAAGTGAAGCTTACCAAAAATGTTCTGAGCTGACCTTTCTGTCTTGGTTTAATCTTTGAGGTCATCCTTAGGGTTCTTAAAATGCTTGATCCATCTGAAAACCACTTTATGTGCAATTACTGATAAACTTCCTGGTAAACTTATTGCAGAGTTTCAATGCTTTAAAAAAATTTCCACTGGATTTATGTTAAAAATTTTGATGGTAGCACGGATATCAAAATCAATTTTCCTTTGGCACAGAAAGCATCATTTTTTCCTAAGACAAAATTATTACTGAGAAAATTTGCCTGCAACCAACCTATTTTCTGATCACAGAAACATGTGTAAACACGCTTTGTTTGGAATAAACCCATGCATGTATGAACTTGAATCGTAACAGCAATACTTTTTGACTTACTCTTATTCTCCTTGGTTGACGAAATAAATAATAGTACAACCAGAGGGATAAAGCGCCTTGTTCCCTGGGAAGCTCTGGACGTGAATCATCTAGAATATAGGAAAGGGAGTTGATGCCTGAATGACAGTGCCAATAATAGGAATTGGCAAATAACTGCCTTGAATATTTGAGTATCAGATGTAATCAGGGCTTATGTGACCACTGGGGGAAAAATTAGTGATTGCTTATCTTTGGCTTCCTCTGAGGAGGATGCTAGAGGTTGGTTTTGAATAATACATGGTGCCTGTCATTAAAAAGTCGAATAAAACAGTAAAGAAAATTAACATAGTAGACATTTTTTAAGTGAAATTAAGATGAGTTTTCTACTACTATAAAGATTTAGTCTGTGTTTGTTTGGGTAGACTAGAGAAACAAAATTCATAAATACACATATGCACGTAAAGGAGATGTTTATATTTAGGAACTATGAAACGTTCAAAAAATTCCAGTCCAAGCTCATAAGTCTGATACCAATCTATAAGTCCTCCTTAGACTCATAAAGCATGTACAGTGACACCAAGACAATCACAGGTCAGTGGGTGCATAGTATTGTGTATTGAGTGGTGGTAGAAGCATCTACCCCAGCACTGGCAGGGGTCACTCTGTGGCTTCTTAAGCATCTGAGCACTGACAGGAGTATCTACATGGCTTTTCTGGGCTTCCGAGGTCTGGTTATATCAGGGCAAGTCCATATGGCTTCTCCTCTGGGATGTCTCACAGGAAGTCAGTCTTGTGCCTTGTCAGAGTGTCTTCAAGGGACTGAGTATGAGTCTCTCACCTTCAAGGGAGAAATACACCAGATTTCCCAGAATTCTCAGGAGATAGCCACATCCACCACAGAGATCTCATTGGTTATCTCCAATTGACAGGCTAGACTCCACCCCGATTCTTAATCCTCTAATTGACACCAGGTTAGGTGACACATAGTCTGATGTCAAGAACTCTGAAGAGTGCTGTTAGTTTTTATATTGACTATTTACCCTTTGGGAGACTTCTATTAAATACAGCAGTTGTTGTTTCAATAAAATGAAAGGCCTGAGTGTTATGGTATTTCTTCCACTTTGATGTAATTTACCAATGACTATCGTATTTAGTATTGAGCCCTGGCAACATGTGGTTATGCCTTGGGCTACTAACATCAAGGTGAGCAACTTGAAATCAGTAGAAGTGTGAAAGCAGCAGCAGTTTGAAACCAAGAAGCACTCTGCAGGAGAAAGAGGAGGCTTTGTCATCACATAAAAAGTTACAGTCTGGGACACTCCCAGGGGCAGTCTTACAGGTTCGTTTGGACTCGGAATTGACATCATGGCATGAGATTGTATTTAGCCTTGATAGCATCACTCATCAGTATAACTTTGGGTCACTATTTCTCTCTTGTAGGTATCATCCATTACTCTCTATAATTATCATCGTTAGGCCTCCCATTGCGATCTATTACAAGGCAGTTTATGATTCAGAAGTTTAAATTGCTAATTAAGAGATTTCAACACTCAATTTTATATTAGCTTAGCTTTATTTGAAGTGATGTTTTGCTGTATATATCCAGTGATAGGAAAAGCATGTACTTAACACCATAAATAACACTTGAATTATACTAAAATGGTGTGATTAGAATTTGGGCTCTGAAACCAGACTGCTTGAGCTTGAAATCTCCTCTACTGTTTTACTAGTTTCATCTGTGCCTGTTTTTCTTTACCCAAGAAGTGAATCAGAGTACCTTCCTTTATAGAGTTGTTACTGAGTAAATATATGCAATGCTTGAGTAATACTAAATTCATTGTAAAAACTCCAAATGCAGGGGAATTCAAAATTTTCATATAAAAATGGAGTAGAAGTATAATGATTTTTTTCCCACAAACATTTTGAAGCTCATTTGTATGCTAGGTATTTTTTCAGAGGCTAAAAAAATATATCATGGTGTTGTTATTATTTTTTTGTCAGAGTCCATCCAAAATTATAAGGAATCCAAATGTTACAGAAGAGATCTGCTCCATAAAGTGTTCTTGTCTATAATATTTTTCTCCCTCTTGTCTATAATATTAATGAGAGCAGATCACTAGGCGTTTTCTTCCCCAGTACTATTATAACAATATGATAAAATTGATTCATCAATAATTGTGGGACTTGGAGGCCTGGCTAGGAATTGCACTGCTTGGAATGAGTAGCTGAAAGAAAAGTAACAAGATGATCAGAACTGGAAATGAGTCTCCTAAAATCAAAAGGACCATCAGGTAGATAAAAGGAGAGAGCAAACACGAGTTAAGAATCCCTCATGGCTGTCTCCTGGTACAGTGATTCTGTGCACTTCAGGTCAAGAACAGATTAGCTGTCTACAGTATCTAGGGGCTTGTAGGTTATTAACAAATGTGGAAAAAAGCAAGATGTAAGCTGGTACCTAGAAGATAATTCCAGATGTGGTAGCAAAAATAGCCATGTTTTTGTTTGAGTTCTGATAATATATTTATTTTCTTCCCCTATTTCATCAAACCCACAGTCATCGAGTCAATATTAATGCACAGTGACCCTATGCAGGGTTTCTGAGACAGTGAATTGTTGTGGAAGCAAACACCTCATCTTTCTCTTAATCCCTTCTCCTATGACTTAGTATATGTTGTGATGAAAGGTTATTCCTGAGGAAGGAGTGAATCCGATCATCACAAAAGGGTCCACTAAGGTTTCAGACTAATGGAAGCATAGCCTGAATAAGAGATGACAAAGCACCATATTCCATAAAATCTGTGGTGACATATGGATGTGAAAGGAAGACTGAAGAATAACCAATTTATTTGAATTGTGGTACTGGAGAAAAATCTTGACAGTACTAAGGCATGCCAAGAGGACAAACTAGTATGATTTGTCTGGAAGAAGTATGACCATAGTGTTCCCTGTAGGCAAAGATGGTGAGAATTCCTCTTACATACTTTGCACATGTTGCCAAGCGAGACGAATCCCTGAAATATGGCATCATGAAGTAGAGGCGCAGTAAAAAAGAGAGAGGCCCTTAAGGAGATAAATTGACATAATGGCTGCCAAAATAGGCTCAAGCGTAGAAACAATTATGAGGATGAAACAGGACAGGGTTTTGTTTCATTGTGCGCAGTGTTACTATGGGTCAGGACTAACTGAATGGTACCTAAGAACAACAACAATTTCCTATTGGACTTGCTACTCAACCTGTCTTAATTCTTCCCAAATGATGACTTTATACATGGGGATTTTTTTTTCTCTTTCTTTCTCAAGGTGGAGCATCTTTACATAACCTAGATCACCTGTAAACTTTAAGTTGGGGTTAAGTCCCACAGATATCCATAGATACAGCCCATTCAAGGACCTCTGTCAAAGAATGCGGGATTTAGTAACAGACCCAGAATGTTTAATGGTAATGTTTTTGGCAGAATGTACTTCTCAATGACACCCAGAGGGTCTCTGAGAACACTTGCTTAATTCTAGAAAGCAATCTAGCATCATCTGGTCTCTGATCCCATCATACAAGCTGAATTAAAAAGTTTGCATCAGTGTTTCCAAGGAAACAGAGGATGCCATTAGGACTTTTCATAGAGGGAACCTGAGATAATCTGGAAAGGGACACTTAAATAGAATGAAAAAGCGTGAAACAGAAAGGGCATCGAAGAGGAAGCATTAAAGTAGAGAGTCTTGTGATAGTGAAGATTGCTAGAAAACTAGTAGTGCTTTATAGGATCAGATCATTGTAGATTAGAGTGAGAGCAACTAGAACTTAAAAGATCTTCATAACCAAGATAAGAAGTAAAGTCTGTAGCAGAAGTCAGACAACCCACAGATTAGTCCCCTAACGCAGTGCTTTCAAAAGCTCCCTCAGGGTAGGTTTCTGTGCCCATGCCCAAATGAAGAAGTAAGGCAATGGAGGTCATAAATCAAAAAACCCTTTAAGATCCTAGACACTATATCTCTTAATAGACACTATCCGGTTCCTTCTCCTTTTTTGCTGATGCACCGGCCATTTAGCTCTGAAGCAACAAAGCTCACAAGGAAGAAGCACAACAGCCTGTGTGATCATGAGGTGTCAAAGGGATCAAATGTCAGGCATTTAAGAACAAAAAAATCAAATCATTGTAAATGAGGGGGAGTGTGGAGTGGAGATCCAAAGCCAGTCTGTAGGCAACTGGACATCAGGGGAAGGAGACAAGCCAGTTAGGGTGTAGTGTAGCACTGATAAGATATACAACTTTCCTCTAATTCTTAAATGCTTCCTCCACCTCCCATTATCATGATGCCAATTCTGCCTTACACATCTGGCTAGACCAGAGTGTTTACAATGGCATGGATAGAAACTGGAAACACAGGGAATCCAGGATACATGACCCCTTCAAGACGAGTGGTGAGAGTGCCAACAATGGGAGGGTGACGGAAGGATGGAAAAGAAAGTGGGAAGATGACAAGGATCTGCATATGACCTCTTCCCTGGGGGGTGGGATGGAAAGTGGGTGAAGGGAGACATTGGACAGTCTCAGATATGAAAAAATAATAATTTGTAACTTATCAAGGGTTCATGAGTGAGGAGGGAGCTGGTAGGAAGGGGAAAAATAAGGAGTGGATAACCAAGGACTCAAGTAGAAAGAAACTGTTTCGAGAATAATGATGGCAGCAGAGGTACAATTGTGCTTGACACAACGGTTGGATGGATGGATTATGATGAGTTGTATGCGCGCCCAGTTAAAACATAATGAATAAAAAGTAAATACTTAGAAAATAATGATGGCAACATGTGTACAAATATGTTTGCTATAATTGATCTATGAATAGTTATAAGAGCTGTAAGAGCCCCTGATAAAATGATCTTTTAATTTTTAAGAAAAAGAAACAAAGCTATGCTAAGAACTCTAAATCTGAATCCAGAGTGGTAGGAGTCCCGCTGGGAGCCCGTGGGCACCAGGCGTGAACCTGGTGATTTCTGGAGTGGAAGCCAGCTGGTGGTGGCGCTGAGTCCCAGCGGGATTGTGGGGAGAGCAGCACATGCGGGCCGGGAGCCCCAGGGCCAGCTGGCACAGTGACCTTCCATCCAACGTTCGGGACCCCCAGGAAGCTTTGTCGATCTGCCTAACTTATTGATTAAAGACACGAGGCGCGACCCAGGCTGTCACCTTGCACGCTTCCTGTGCCATACCTGAGCCCCAATCCACTGATCCTCCAACCCCAGACATGAAGCTCGGGTCTCCCCTAGGCTAGTCTTGTGAAGATGGCCTGTTCCTTCCCAACACGACCACCACCACCACCACCTGGATCAAACCTCACGAGTGCCGTTTCCATGAGTGTGTGGATGAGGCTGTATTTAGCAATACGTGCATTATTCTGTTCAACCCTTTGATGCATGCCGGCTTGAGCTAATGCAGTTCAGGAATGTGTTTGCCGAGAAGACCGTGCCTTTCACACCGGATGGCAGCAAGTTTAGGGACAATCTTTAGATGAGTAGATTTCATGATCTTTCTTCCACAGTGCATAGGGATTGAATTGCCAACTTTCTGGCTTATCCATCAAACTACTAGAGTTCCTTTAATTGCTGGTCCTGGGATACAAATACAAACCTTGTAAACACAAGGGCAGTCATTCAGTTCTGACGTAACCACCATTATGGGGTAAACTCAAGGACAGATACACGTCTATGAGGTAAACAATACCATGCCAAAAAATACTATGTTTAGAAAGGGGAAAAAAGCAACCAACAAAACCAAAGAGACAAATAACCTGTTCTTGTGAATTAGATTCTCTATAAGAGACAATTCTGTTTCCATCTAGTCAGCTGGTGGGGCCATAATACTCATGCATGAAATCTCCAGGCACAATGTTTAAACCCAGAGCATGTTCTCTTGTGATTTTAATGAAGTGATCAGGAACAGAAAGTATTTTGGATGGATTCCAAACAAATTCAATAAAATGAAAACAGGGAAGCGTTTGTGATACAGTGATACTAACATGATTACTTCTGAGTGACATAATCAACAAAAGCATAGTCAGCTGTAGTAGTTTAGGGAAGGAAATTTGTGTTTTCTGTGTTTTATCCTTTCCAAAAATGTTTGATTATGGTAGATATAAAGCACCAATCAGATTTACACTGTCCATGAGAAAAAAGTCAATCAGAACCTATGTAACCAGTCCCTTAACAGTCTGTATATAAACTATACTGTAGCATGCAAAGAGTTCTATATTCAAATCTCCACATTTTTGCTTTGACTTTTCCAAAAAGTGATTGTAGTGTATACCAGGATCCCTGAGTTGATTTCAACTACAGTGAGCTATTAGGCAGAGTAGAACTGCCCCTTTGGGTTTCTGAGATACTGAAAAAGATTCTCTACATATTTCTTGCTCAGAGCATATGGTGGGTACACACTGCTGACCAGATGGCCACCAGAGCTCTGAAAGTCACGTTCATCTAGTCTATTTCATTCTTAAGATATTTTCTGGAGAGTACAAGTTGCCTGTTCAAGTTAGGTTCCCAAGAAAGATTTAGATTCAGCTTCAAGTGTAATCAAATACAGATCATACTAATTTGGTGGTTCAATCTTTGAATCAAGCAGCCAAGAATGAGAGAGAGAGAAAAAGGAGTAAAAGAATGCAGTGAGGTGAATGAGAGGGAATATGAAAAAATAAAATAAAAGAACAAGAACAGTAAGATTATAGATAGCAAAAAGTGTGTCTTCTATTTCAGGGCAGAGAACTGACAAGGTAAGTTTTGAATAAGAACATTTCTTTTGGAAGTCTCTTTTTTTTCTACCTCTTTCTGACGCTACTTGTCACTCTAGACTTTCATACAGTCCAAAAGCGTGTTAACATTAAGTTGATTCAGATGACTGTGAGCATGAATTATTTGTGCTTTATTGAGTATGGAAAGGTCTCTTAAGCATATCGTAAAGCAAGGGTGTTACTTTGAGGACTAAGTTGTGCCTGACCCATGCCTTGGCTCTTTCAATCACATTATATGCATGTGAAACTTTGGACATTGAATAGGGAAGACTAAAGAAGAAGCAATGTGTTTGAATTATGATTCTTGTGAAGAATGTATCATGGCCTCCTAAAATTACAAAGCAGTATGTGATAGGTTTATTGTGCCAACTAGGCCATTAGGGACATGTGGGCAGAGATTCATCAGGTCCCAGTTTGACTGAAGTACAATGAGGCAAATGCTCCCTGGTGATTGGACCAGCAGGTTGCTGCTTGAGCTAATTCTTTGCCTCAACCTGTGTGCTGTCGTACTTGTGGGCCAACCTATCTTGTGGATCATGTTGCTAGAGCAGAGGTTCTCAACCTTCTTAGTGCCATCACCCTTCATGCATTTCCTCATGTTGTGCTGACCCCTCAACCATAACATTATTTTTATTGCTACTTCATAACTGTAATTTTGCTACTGTTATTAATGAGGCAACTCTTGTGTAAGGGTCATTTGACCCCCAAAGGGGTCTCAAAAGGTTGAGGACCTGTATGCTAGTGCTTATAGCTCCTTAGAGACCTGCTTCATCATGCTGCTGGTGTATACATTGCTTGAGGTTGAGGCTGGTGGATCCTATCACCTTACATTGCTTAAGTTTGAGATCCCACCCAGGTCTGCTTCAGTAAGCTCCTAAACTATGGATTGTTACTGACGACCCTACTGTTGGCTGCTTGCGAGCAGACTCTCCCTGTCTTGCTTGAGGGAAGTCTCTACCGCCTGCATCCTTGAACTTGAACCCAGCAGCTCACTGAGTTGAAGGACTTCCAGTATATCAACTGTTCCATGAAAATGAGTTGGACTGAGTCTGCTCTATTCCTGTGTGGACTAATTAGCTTTTATAATCCTTCTCATATTATAAATCTGTCTATGTATCTATCTATGTATCTATGTATCTATCTATGTATCTATGTATCTATGTATCTATCTATGTATCTATGTATCTATCTATGTATCTATGTATCTATCTATGTATCTATCTATGTATCTATCTATCTATCTATCATCTATCTACCCGTAAATCAACTATCATCTTCATACGTGTCCTGTTTTTGTTTCTCTAGAGAACCCTCACACACAGTATATCTTGGAAGTGTCACCAGAGTACATCTTGGAAGCAAGTATGGAGAGACTTTTCTTACATACTTTGAACATATTATCAAGGAAGACTAGTTCTTGGAGAAGAACATCACACTTGATAAAGTAGAGGGGCAGCAAAAAAAGAAAAGAAAAAAGAAAGAACATTAAGGAGATGGATTGACCCAGTGGCAACAACAATGGGCTCAAGCATATGAACTATTGGGAGGAGGGTGCTGGCCTGAACAGTGTTTTGATTTCTCGTCCACAGGGGTGACTATGGATTAGAAGCTAATCCCTGGCACCTGGCAACTGCAACCACAGTTCTAACCTCAGATACCTGTGAAGGTGATTTTGCACATGAAATGTTCCTTGACAAGATTATAGTTAATATGAGGTCCTATTGAGGTAGGCAAGATTCTTACCTAATCTGGGTGATGTTGTGTATATAAAAGAAGAGAAGAAACACAGAGTGACAGGAGAAAGATGGTTGTGTGAAAATGCATGTACATGGCAAGGATTATCAGGATATATGGATGTAAAAGGTGGGGATGTTGTGTAAATCAGGGTTGACTAGATAAAGAAATCCAGAGAAACTTGGATGTGTATAAGACAGAGCTTCATATCAACGAGTAATTGTGTATTAAGAAAACATCGCAGTCCAGTCCAAATCAAGATCATAAATATGATATTATCCCATAAACCAGTCTATAAATTACTCTTCAGACTCACAAAACACATGCAATGATGCCAAATGCTGAAACATCTTGGGGGAAGTTTTGCGGATTCAGTGGCAGTGGAAGCATCTGCAGGGCTCTGGCAGGCATCAGTGTGGCTCATGTGGCTTGTCTACAGGAAAGTAAAGTAGAGAAAAGGTGTGTCCCACCTCCATGGAGGAAGACATGAGTCCCCAGAATCCTCAGGAGAAAGCCGTGCACCCACAGAGGCATCATTGACTATGATCTAATTGACAGCTTGACTCCATTCCTGCACTCAAGTTGACAGGAGATTATGTAATGGCCACAGACTGTAGCACATCATTTTTTTTGCGTGGGGTCACAATTCACTCCAACATTTTCTAAGAGCAAAAGCATTAGAATATGTTACTGCTATTTTTGCTTCTAAAAATAGAAGTGGAGTTTTTAGTTCTATTACTGTTTATATGATTGAAAAGGGAAACTCCCACTGAAAGTTTATGTAAGCATCTCAAAGCCCCCCAAGTCAAACTGTGTGCCATCTAGCAAATTCTAGCTGAAAGTGACCTTTTAAGGCAGAATAGAATGCCCTCATGTGTTTATGGACGTGTAAGTACTGGAAAGCCTCATCTTTCTCATATGGAGATTTTGATGGCTTCAAAATGCTGATCTTGTGTTTAGCAGCGCAGTTCCCAGCCCATGCACTAGGAGTGGATCTGCTTTTATAACAGAGGCCATTTTCCTGAAATTGAGACAACTTAAAATCCATCTCCCAATTTTGTTACCTCTCTAGCATAAAAGGAATTTTGCGATACAGATCTCATAAGTAATCAAGGTACTCAACTTTTCAAAGAGCCTCCCTGTCATTCTTTCTGCATGGGAGATGAGTCACTTGGATTGGGAGTGAGATTTATACTCTCTGAAAATACTTGTGGCTTAAAATGATACAGGAGGGATGCAATAAAAAAGGAGGGGTTTGGGGAGGATGAAAAGACAGTGGCTTGGAAAATCAGGGGAGTTTTGATTATTTCAGCATGTGGTCCAATAGCCAACACATTCAGCAAGATGAGGATTAGCATAATGTAATGAGGGCAGAATTAAGGAACCAGAAAACCCAAAAGTAATTCGTGACAAGATTCCTCATTGGCAGACAGATCAGGGTAGAAGTGAGAGAAGGGGAAAGATTCAAAAGAAGTGGACACTTTAGTCTCTGAGAAACTGGCTCGTTTGAACAGAGAATGCCTATGGGACAGGAATACCTTAAAATCAAGATATCTTTTATAGATACTTCCTTTCCTTATATCACTCAAACTGTTTAGGGGAAACTGGACAACTTTTTTTCTTTTCCTTTTAAGAATAGTTAAATGTCCTTTGTGGATGGATCAGGGACAGTGCCAAGTTGTCAGCATTAAAAATCTGTGAAGAAAGACAGACGACATTTGCTTCACAATGATGGGAATTTGGGTGACATCACTGGACATTAATTGCCTTTTTAAAGCTGAAGAAGGTGCTGGTTAAAATTGATTCAGTTGGGCTTAACACATAGTCCAAGAATAGGCAAATGGAAATGAGATGCTGTTAAGAGAAGCCGATTGCACTTCACGAAGAGATTCTGTAAAAAAGACATAAAGAAGTGAGCGTCGATTATAATCTGGGAACAATTGAGTCATGTCTTGAGAGAAAAACAGAAATACATAATGGCCTTGTGAACTGTTACTCAGGACCTCTTAGACATTTTAGGATGCACAGGCTTATTTTCCTTTCTTTTAACAATCCTGTTGACTTTTCCTTGTTTCTTTGGATGTTCTTTCTGAGTTCGTTTGTTTGCTGGACATTTTTACAATAAGGACACCACACTCATGATCTGTTGGTTAGGTTTTTTTTTTTACATCCTTCTTCTAGGAGGGTGTTGTACTCTGATGTATTTTATTTCATAGGAAGGTTATATTATCAAAGCCAAAACTCACTCCCACCCCTTCAATGCCAGCTCAAAGTAACCCCGTAGGACAGGGTAGGACAGAACTGCCCCCCTGGATCTCTAAGACAGTAGCTCTTTAGGGGAGTGGAAAGTCTCATCATTCTCCCTAGGAGGGGCTGGTGGTTTTTAGTTGCTGCTAATAGCCCAGCGCATAATCACGACAACAACAGGGATTCTACAAGGGGAATTAAGTGACCTTTGTTTTGTTCTTGCATTCTACCCATGCATTGGTGTGTTATGCCTTGGTGATTTATGCATTGTAATAATATTGGAAGGTAAGCTAATGGAACCTACAAAAACCAGCAGATGAACAGATTGGTAGACTTAGTGGAGCTTCTAGAATGAGACAGACTAGGAAGAAAAGGTTGACAATCTATTTTAGAAAATTCACCCATGAAAGCCCTATTCACAACAGAATATTGCCTGGAAAAAGTTGTTTTGGCAAGTCACCAACAGGGACCAATGTCTGAGGAGGAGGACATCTATTGCTGAGGCATAGGCCAGTGATAATGAGGGAGACACACTGGGAAATGGAATAATGTGGTAGTTTCAAATTTGGACTTAGGCTGGTCATCATGAGAATGGTGTAGCAATAGGTAATGTTCATTTAAGTTGTATATAAAGTTTCGATGAATGGAATTGAGTTCATGGCAGCTATCTATCTATTATCTATCTATC
>PVJH01009315.1:0-79874 GCA_004026705.1 Nesogale talazaci | reverse complement strand
AAAGGAACACTGTGGGAGACCTTGAGGATCCCACGCTGCTGTCTGATGTGGCATGGGTCAAAGATGAGAGATGGAGACCCTGCCTTCAGTCAGAGACGCGCAGGTCTGGATGGGGCACTGAGGAGGTCAGCGACGCCTTCTAAGGCGGACTTAGCACACTCAGGACAAAGCTGGCTGTACGTTCCCGCTCTGGTTGACTCTGCCCTACAGGCACAGCTGGTGGGGCCGGGGCACCCTGGGTCCAGGTGGAAGTGGAGATGGGGACACCCTGGGTCCAGGTGGAGGTGGGACTGGGGCACCCTGGGTATGGGTGGGGTGGAGATGGGGGTTAATGTATCCACCATCCCAAGAAGACTTACAGGTCCAGGATGGACTTCTGGGGGTTGGATGTGGACATGGAGGTGAGACCTGATGGTGGAGGGCTTAGAGATCCCCAGGCAGGGGAGGAGGTGCTTTTGCAGACTCCCAGGGTTCTCTCACCCCATGTGGGGGGTGGAGTGAAGGGCAAGGCTGGCCCTGAGGGTGGACCGGGCGGCGTGTGAAGAGGGAAGAGCCTGGGCCTGGGGCTGCAGCCGACGGCGGCACTCCTGGCTTTCTCTGCGTGAGGAACTCTATCTGCACTGCTGGGCGGGTGAGGCCTGGGCAGAGAGAAAGTGAGGCAGGCAGGTTGGAGGGGAAGGACTAGCTGATTTTTCCCAGCATCCCCTAGGCCACTTCTCTCTCCACAAACCTCAGTCTCAAGCCACTTGGTTGTCATGACAACAGGCCAGAATGGAACAGATGGTCTTCACTAGCCAAACTCCAATTAAGCAGGGCAGAGATAGATGGGGATGGGTGCGAGGTGGCTGGCGCACTGAGGGTCCGGCCTCCAGTTCACCGGCCCACCGTGCACCACCTCAGGATGGTGTCCCAGCGGACTCTACCTCTCGGGAGACTCTTGGAGGGGGTTCCAGAGGGCCAGGGAAGCTGCTGTCACCACCCAGTCACGCCTACCCTCTCCCTCTCCATTCACAAAGGTGGCTGGTAGTGGCCCACCAGGGAATGCCAGTTTGGGAAGGGCCTCCATTTACACAGAGCCAGGAACATGGCCCGTGTGTACGCATACATCCCCACACACAGGAACGTGCCACACAGCTGGGCAGGTAGGCACCCCCTCAGCAGCATGGAGAACTGCCTCGGAGAAGCAACTGGTCCCCAAGTGTTTAGTGAACATGCATGAGGAGCCTGTCACATGCCAGACACACACACACATGCACACATGCACACATGCACGCACACATAGTCCAGGACACAGAAGCCAACTGATAGCAGTAGCAAAGTGCTCTACCATGGCCAGGCAGAAAGGATGAATTTGGGGAGGGGGTGGAGTGGAGGAGGAAGGTCCATCAGGAGGTAATATTCCCTGGACCAGGCAGGATGGGCAGGAGTCAGCCGGGCTGGGAAGTGGCTTCTCCAGTCAGAAAGTAGGGAGTGTCTGGGAGGGAGAGCAGGCTAACTGCGGACTACACCCCCCTGCTCCTACACCACCTGCCTGCAAAGCCACACATCCATGCCCCACTTCACACACATCCACATCTCCTGTCTCCTGGTCCCCAGGGTCCCACAGATGGGGGAGGCTTAATCAAAGCTGAATAGATGGGGGAAAGAGATGGCTGTGTTTGCTGCAAGCACAATGGGGAGGGTAGGAGGTGTCAAGAATGTGCATCCTGGGCAGGGGGCAGGGGTGGTGGGATGGTGGGAGATGACAAGGCGCCGGGGGAAACAGAGGGGATGGATAGGGGGTGGGGGGAGGCCAGCAAGCCTAACCCTGTGATGAGCACCTACTGTGTTCCGGGCCCTGAACTCAAGCCTGAGGGCCCTCTGTAAGGAGCCCGGATGGGGGTGAGGGAGAGAGAATACTGAACAAAGGCAGGAGGCAGGTCTGGAAACCTGGGATGGGCTGGGGGAGGAGGTAGGCTTAGAGATTAGCAGGAGCCAAGCCCTGGGTAGTGGGTGCACAGGAGGAACGGGGGAGTAGGCATAGGTAACTGGCCTGGGACCTGTAATAAACAAGCAAGTGGACATCCACATACCCTTTAGCCTTTGAGTGGATGCCAACCACAGAGCAGGGCTCTGCCCACGGGGTCTGCCCTGGCTGGTCTTTGGGCAGCAGATGCCAGGCCTTCCTTCTGAGGCACCCAGTGTGGACTTGACGCCCAGCCGAGAAGACATCCATGCTGAAGCGTGGGAGTCAGCTTCCGGTCACAGAGTAAGTCGAGACCACAGGTTCTTAACAGAGTGGGTGGCCCCTTTGCCTACCAGCGCACATGTGGCAATGTCTGAAGATTTTTTTTTTTAATTATTGTCACATGGGGTGGAAGGGCTACCGGCACGGAGTGGCTTAAGGTGTCGGAATGCTGTTAGACAGTCCACAATTCATGTCCCAGTCCCAATGCCAGAGCTACCCAGCCCCAAAGGGCCATGGTGTGGCCTCCATGGCGGAGTCTGCACTTAAGTCAGCGGCACCGCGGGAGAGTGACATGCTCCCAGCTCCTGCTGAACATGGGGCTGTGACATTAGCCTGACTCAGATGCGGGGAGGAAGGAAGGAGCCCCAGTTCCAGAGGTTCGTGGGATGGAGTTGCCATCACAGAAATGGGGTGGTGGTGCTGGTGGGGCAGCAGGGGAGGACGGACTTTCAGGAGGAAGAGGAGGAGGATGCTTCGGGACACATGGGGCTCACCATGTTGGCATCTTGGAAAGTTGGCCTGGGGCAAAGGTGAGGCTGAAAGCAGAGACACTGATTGGGGGACGGGGTGGGACTCCTCTCTTAGATCCAAAGTCTCTAGTTGACTTCCACAGCCATGCCACGCTCTCCCTATCCTCCGCCCCAAGACTTTCTGCCCAACTGGTCGCTTTCCTCTGCACGTGTTCCAGCCCCAATCAAATCGAATCCGCTGGCAAGCAGTGCAGGTGGACTCACAGGGACCCTACAGGGCAGGGCAAAACTGTTCCGGTGGGCTTCTAAGACGAAATCTTCATGGGAACAGACAGCCTCGTCTTTCTCCTGGGGGGCAGCTCATGAGGTCAAACCGCTGACACTGTGCTCAGCAGTTCAATGGGTAAACATTGTGCCCCAGGGCTCTCCCCTCCAGCCTGCTGTTGGACAAGCACCGGCTCTGGGGCTGAGGTCACTCCTGGGTTCTCCCGCCCCATGTCCCTCGGTTCCCTGGCGCCTCCCACACTGTCCTGTCCCCCCTTCAGCCACTCAACAACTGCTCTATGTGGTCGCCCATGAGAGCAGGCACCCTGCTGGTCCTGAGCCCAGGACAGCACCGCTGTGCACAGCCCCAGCACGGAGGAAGGGCTGAAGCAAGCAGGAGGGGGCTCCAGTTCTTGTGTCATTTCCCTTCCCCTCTCCTGGCCTAGGCCCTCCCCTGGCTGGAGGATCTAGAAAGTGACTCCTACTAAGTGCCCCAAGTAAGAGGCCTGGGCACCTGGCAGCCTCCAGCCAGAAGTTCACCACAGGCAGAGGAAATCGTAGCAGGCTGCCTAACAGCCCAGCATACACCCCTCGCCCATCCTTCCACTCCTGCTTCAATGTGGGGGTTCCCTGGCCTTCAGGTGCTCCCTGTGGACCGTGGCCCACATGTCGTTGCTCGGAGAACTTGTGCTGACTACTGGGACTCACCTAGAGAATTGGCGAAGGTCCCCACATGGTGGCCTGTGTAGGGCCCGGCACTAGATACCAGCCATTGGGGGAGCATGACTCAGCATCACTGACAAGGAGGGGCCCTGGAGATGCTCTCTGGGGGGGGGCCAAGGTACTGCCCTCCCAGCAGGAAGTATCCGGGAATGCACAGAGAGGCTGTGGGAAGGACAGCGAGAGCAGGTCACTGATCTCTCTTGAAGATTAACCACCAAGCTGCCGGCTCTGGAAATTAGAAATGGGTGGGAGGTGGGCAGAGGATCCAGCAGCAGGGTGGGGAGGGGGGTATCTGGTGGAGGGGTTCTTGTCCGAGACGTAGTCAAAGCCCGAGAAGCATCTACAGCAGTGGTTCTCCATCTTCCTAATGACCGCCACCCTTTCATAAAGTTCCGCATGCTGTGGTAGTGATCTCCAACCATAAGGTCATTTTCATTGCTACTTCATAACTGTAAGTGTGTACTGTTATGAATTGGGAGATTCCTGTGAAAGGGTCATTCAACCCCCAAAGGGGTCGTGACCCAGAGGTTGAGAACCTCTGATCTACAGGATTGGTGGAAAGAGAAGCCAGAATTGGGGGCCCCCTGCCCCCAACACACACATTAGATCTCGCTAATGATTTATTAACCAGCGCTACTAATTATTAACCAGTTAAATTCCTGAACTCGAGGGCCCAAGTCTGGTTTCACCTCTTCACCAAGTGACTCTCAAACTCCCACCCCACCCCTTCGGACCCCACTCTGCCCTCCTCCTCAGAAGGCTACATCCTGCCCTGTTCCTGACCACTGCCTCAGCGGCTGCTCAACCCCTACCCACAGCTTCACACACACCCCCCTCCCGGCCAGGTGGCACTGGGTGGTACGAAGTGAGATTTGAGGCATCTCAAATCTGGGTGTTTGCTCTGTCCTGGTGACCTGGGAGGCAGCCTATGACCTCTGCTGCCTATCTAGCTCACTCCCCAGGGTCTCTGGACTCCTTCTTATCTGTCAGGACTCAGTTCACCCTCAGGCCTTGGCCTGGGGGGCCAGGGGAGTACCTGGGGAGGAGGCACTGAGTGCTGCCAACACTCACTGCTCAGAAATAGGCTGGTGCCAGGAAGGGTTATACAGAGGGTCAGAAAGCAGTCTGCCTGGGGGAGGAGGACAGCATGCCGAACAGGGCCCTCCTGAGTGTGGGGATGGTTGCACTGGAGCTGGGCAGGGTAGATGGGGAGGGGGACTGTTCTTAGGGGGTCAAATCCCAACTCACTCCCTTTCTTGGATTTCAGATTCCTCTTCCATAAAAGGAAAACTCAGGTCCAGTCGCTGCCCGCTTCGAGCGGGCTTGTTAGTGTTCACCTGTGACCAAGTTGGCCTGACCAGACACAAGACTGGAGAAGGGACATTTTCCGCCAAGGTCTCTCTGAGGGCCAGTGAGGACTGCCAAGTCTGTGGGTGGCTGGGAATCTGAAGTCCCTAGACTTCAGACTACGGAATTCATCTCATGACACCAGAGGAACTCTGGGGCTGCAGTGGGCAAGGGCCTGGTTGTTGAGGCCCAGGTTGACAGTTCCAACCCGGCAGCCACTCCCTGGAGAGAAATGTGGCTACCATGTGCTTCCATTTACAGCCCAGCGAGCCCTATGGGAGAAGTGCTACTTTGTCCCTGGGGTCACCACATGAGACAGTCTACTTTGGGGCAGGTGATAAAAAAAAAAAATTTAAAAACTCAAAACCAAAGCTACCACTGTGGACCCTGCTACTGGAAGTGCTAGCCAGAATAATCAGGAGAAAAAAAGAGATGAAGGCACCCAAATCAGAAGGGAAGAAGTAAAGCTATAGGTAGACGCCATGGACTGATGTTCAGAAAAACCCAGAAACTACACCAGAACTTGTCAATGAATTCAGCCATGCCCAGGAGCACAACGCCAACACACAAAAGGCAGCTGCGCTCTGTACACCCAATCACCCAAGATCTCAAAGGGAATAATTCCATGGATAATAACACTGGCAGGGACGAAATACCCAGGATTACACTGAACCAGGGAGATAAGGAGCTGGACAACCAAAGGTACAAAGCATCACTGAGAAAAGACAGGTGACCTAGATGAGCAGAAAGACATACTATGTTCATGGATCGCATCACTGAGTATGGTTGGGATGTCAGAACCACCCACAATGATCTACTCCAGTCAATACAGCCACTCTTAAAACCCCAGGGTTTCCACGGAAACAGAAAAGCTAATCCTCAAGTTCATATGGAAATGGATGGGTCGCTGCATAGCCAACATCAATAAAAACAAAGTAGGAAGACTCATAGTTCCCAACTTAATAAAGCTGCAGTAACCAAGACACAGAGGCGCTGGTGTAAAAACAGATATACAGACCAGAGGAACAGAAATGAGAGCTCAAAAATAAACCAATACATCTATAGCCAGTGGATTTTTCATGTAGGGCACCAAGTATCCCTTCAATGGGGGAAAGGGAAGGATCTCCAATACTCGGTGCTGAGACAAAGGAATGAAATTAGAGCTTTATCTCACCCTCTTAGCCTGATGGGAGCCAAGTGAAAACTAATTACTGACCCAACTATAAGACTGTCAAACTATAAAACCTTAGGAAAAAAACACAGGGCAAGACTTCAAAGACTCTGCTTTTGTTGGTGAAGTCTTAGATGTGACATTAAAGGCTTTGGCAAAAAAGGGAAAAATTGACAAATTGGATTTAAAAACAAAACAAAACATTTTGTGTGCACTCTCCTCAAAATAGTGAAGAGATAGCCTACAGAATAGGAGAAAAATTCTGAGACTCAAATTTGGTTAGGATTTCAATATCCACAATAGATAAAGAACTGCCACAGTGTAACTACAAAATGCCAACCAAAGGAGTGGGAAAAGGGCCGGTAAGCTCAGGAGAAGTTGAACTTCGTTGTTTAGTCCAAGCCCACTGCCACGGAGTCAGTTCCAATTCACAGCAGCCTTACCCAGGGCCTCAGGGACTGTCACTCCTTACAAGAGCAGAAAGCCTCATTTGTCTCCCATGGGGGAGCTGCTGGACTCGAACTACCACCCTGCAATCAGCAGTCCAAAGGGTACCAACGGCATCACCAGGGCGCTTCCCCTGGCTATTAGGAAAATGCTGATCAAAGGTCAATGTTGATCAAAACCTCACACCCACTAGGATGGTGACTGTCAGAGAAAGGGAAAAGAGCAAGTGTTGAGGGGAGGGAGGAACTGGCACATCCCCACCCACTGCTGTTGAAAATATAAAACAATCCGTTACTGTGGACAAGTTCATTGGTGTCTCAAGATATAAGACATAAAATTACCTCCTGACCCAGGAATTCACTGATCCTACTCCAGGTATATGCCCCAGAAGTAAAAGCTGGGACGCAGACAGCCCCGTGCACACCAGTGTTCACTGCAGCACAATCCACAATAGCTAAGCGGCTGACACAGCCCAAGTGTCCACCAACACAGATGGACCAACAAAATGTGGTACATGCACACAATGAAGCACTTATTCAGCTGCGAAGGGAAAGGGAGCTCTGATACATGCCGGCATGGGTGATCCAGAAACGTGGTTGTAAAGGAAATAAGCCGCACGCAGGACCAATATCTCATGATCCTATGTATATAAACCATGTAGATTAAAAGACAAAAGTATAGCAGTGGTTACCAGGGGCTGGAGGTGGGGGGCTGGCGGGGACGGGAGTTCTTGTTGAAGGGACACTGAGCTTCTGTTTGGAGGTGGGGAAAACGGTGCCAGTCCATGGTGCTGAATGTCACTGATATCGCTGAATTGTACACTTTACGGTTGAGACAACAAGCTTTTTGTTACACACACACACACACACACACACACACACACACCCCACCCCGCCACATCCCCTAGCTGGCTCTTGCAGCACGTCGGGTAGGTGACATGAGAGGCAGTTGGGGTCGCTCACAGGTGCCGTCCCTATGATGGACCACCTTCTACCGAGTCAGCACATCCCCCTAAACCCAGCCTGCTGGGGGCCCAGGGAGGTGGGCTTGTTGCAGTCAGAGGATTTCTGTCCGCCACCTCTCCCCATCCCGCCCTCTCCCCCTCTTTGTGTCCTGACCTTCTGCAATATGGTCCTTTCTCCAAGCCCCTCTGCCCCTGCTGCCAATGTAATGCCTTAATTCCCACTGGAGATAAGCAGATCTTCACTGCAATTTGTCATTAATCCAAAGGAAAACAGGGCAGGAAGGAACCAGGTGGAGGCGGGGAAGCGTGCATACAGCCAGCTCAGCTCAGACAGCTGTGGCCTCTGGGTCCTCCCAAGTAACCCCACCATGCCCTCTGGGCTGTCCATTCTCCATTTAGGACACAGTGCTGGCTTTTCAACTTGCTACCTGGTATTGGGTAGGAGCCCTGGTGGCCTAGTAGATTACATGTTGGGCTGCCACTGCAAGGTCAGCAGTTTGGAACCACTAGCCACTCCTTGGAAGACAGATGAGGTTTTCTACTTCCATAGGAAGCTACAGGCTGAGAAACCCACAGGGGTACTTAGACCCTGTCTTGCAGGGGCCATCTGAGTCAGAATATTGCCATGACAGTGCGTTTGAGCAGGGTTTTTTGGTTCTGTTTTTCACTTGCTATTGGGGAAAGAAGCTAGTGTAGTGGGTGAGGCCTGAGAGACTAGTCCCAGGATCTCTTAGAAGCCTGGGAAGCCAGATCCTCTGTCCAATGCCTGCAGGGAGAGGCGCAAGCTTGGCTGCTCCCGTGATTGATTCTGGAGAGCAGACACTTTGGATAGTTCAACGGCCAAGTGCTCCACTGCTAACAGAAGGCTGGTGGTTCTCAGCCCCTGGGGAGGGGAGGTGGCAGGACGGGGAGCTGCTGGGAAGATGGCGGCCAAGAAAGGCCCAGGGCAGTCCACTCTGTAGCACCTGGGCCGGAACTGATCCGAAAGCAGCAGCTTGGTCTTTGGGATTTAGGAACAGAGCTGTTCTGTTGGGTACAAGAGACCGACTAGGGCGGCGGAGCCGTCCAGGCCGCGGTGGAGGAATGAGGCTACCGCCATAAAAGGTGTTCATGCTGCGGCTGGATGGATGAGTGACCCGCCAGCAGGGGTGTGGTGAGGAGTTTGAAAGTGGATGGGTGTGACTTTTGACCTCCCCAAGATGAGATTCTGGGCTTTTCTGGCTTTCCCTCCTCTTCCTCTCCACCCTCTCCTGAAGGGAAGGGAGGTGCGCTCAGCTGTGGGCTCACTGGGAGGCTCTCTGAGGCCTGGGAGGCTAACAGTGGGTGCAGCCATTTAATCCATTCTGGGACGGAAGAAAATGCTCTGTCTAGCCATACCTCACCAGGTCTCCTCCTCATTTACCAACCTGGCCACATCAGCGGCGGTGCGTGCGGTCAGGGGCTGATACCACGCAGTGGTGGAAGCTCTCGGGGGCTGGGGGCATTGTGTTCACTGCGATGCCCTCCCCAGGGTTGGGCAACACAGGAACTCTCAATACTCAACTGTTGAATCAAGGCACCAACAAAGCTGACACCCTCCTCTCCCACGTACACCCAGGATACACCCCCAGCGCGGCGAGGGTCACACTGCTGGCAGACGGAGTAGGGGCCTCTCCCTGGGGGACATCGCAACCTTGGACCTTGATACCCTAAGTGTCCCTGCCTCTGAGTTGCTGCTGACACACAGTGATCCTTAGGGCAGGGCAGAACTGCCCCTGCGGCTTTCTGAGACTGCGACTCCTTCCAGGGGGAGAAACCCACCTTTCTCCCAAGGAGCGGCTGGTGGTTTCAAACTGCTGGCCTTGCAGCTAGCAGCCCAGGGCGTAACCACTGCACCACCAGGGCTCCCATAGCCTTAGCAGAGGGTATATAATTCTTGCTCCCAACCACCTTTTTAAGATGGAAGCACAGGATGGCTTCAGAGAGCCACCAGATACTGTCCCAGGGGGACATCTGAGAGTGAAGACATTCTCCAGGAGCCCCGTGGCCTGTCACCTGAGTCTTCCTCGCCTGCTCTGACTGCCTTGGAGAGGTCTCAGGGGCTGCATCCTGCAGGGAGGTCCTGGGATGATAACCCTGTGCTGGGAAGACATGCTCTGTACCAGGCACCAGGCTAACCACGCACAGCCCATGTTTACCACTCCAAGATCGACCATTATCTCACCCCAACTTTATAGCCACAGGAGCCGTTGAGCAGAGCCAGACACAGGGGAAATCTCCTACGAGCACAAGCTGACACATCCCAGTCATCCGAGGCTGCGACCAGTTGGCTCCATGGCAAACCACTGGGCTCGGTCCATCCAGTGAGGACAAAGATCAGCCTAAGTCGTGTTCCAGTCTAAACCCAAGCCAATTCACTGCCGTTGAGTCAGTGCCGGCCGACTCACAGAGACCTCCTGTGGCCTTCTAAGGCTAGAACTATTTACTGGAGTAGGAAGCTCAGTCTTTCTCCCGATGAGCTGCTGACGGTTTTGAATTGCCGACCGTTCGGATCACAGCCCAATTCGGAACCACTATACCACCCGAGGCCGTTCATCCATGCATGAATTTTGCCAAGTAAACATGTTCAAACTCGTCTCTGTGATCAGTGATGGCTGCAGACAATTCTCTTAGTCCTGCACTTTAAACAGTGACACGGGGGAGAAGTCAGGAAAGGGTCCCTCTTGGAGGGTAGAAGGGCTGTCTATGGGAATTTCATTGAGAACCAGGTACCTTCCACCGCACAGCCCTGGTCAGGTCCTTCCAGGCTTTTGTTGTTGCTCCCCAAACTCAAAGACCACTGTAAAGGCAGGCACCTGGAGTCCCCATGGCTGTGACACTTCTGGTTTGCGGTCTGTGCATTGGCAAGCGCAGGATTCTTCGGGGAAGGGTCAGAGGAGAGATGGGGGTGGGTAGGTCTAGATGGGGGTGATGCTAAGAAACAATCGCTTCATATGTGGATAATTTCATTCTTAATAACTTCTACGAATTGGGCCTCACCCTTGGAGTCAGACAGATAGATCCAGGTACCCCCACATCGCGCTTTGCTTCAGAGACATTGAGCTGGGACCGAACAGGTCTGTGAGGACCCCCGGGGAGAAGTCAGCCAGCGCCACTTCCTGCCGTGGTCATCCTCACAGTATTTTAAACTTGTTCAAAATGCCACTGCACACTTAATGAATGATGGCGACGACAGAGTGCAGAGGCACCTCTTCTGTGCACTGCTGTGTGAGTGGCTGTGTTACTAGGGGAGGGGGGAGTGCTGGGGATAGAACCTGCAATAAATGGGCCCATAGCCAAACCAGTTATCTGTGATCCCATGGGCAAAATAATCCTTGGAGGTGAACCTCCCATTTTCCAACTGGTGGCTGGGGGGTAGTGTTGACTGGCTGCCTCCCACCCTCTCCTGTTGTCTCTCAGGATCCAGGCTCTGCCCCTCCCCCCAGAGTGAGGCGAGAGCCCCTTCATGAGAGAGATGTCAAGCAGGGTCTCCTCAGGGGGGTGTGCGTGCACACGAGCACACGCATACACATGCACTGAGCGGTGACCTCAGCATCTCACACTCACACAAGCCATAAACCTCCCTGATACACACAGAGAGGACATAAAAACACTTGTAAAGAAACACATAAACCAGCACAAATTATCATTACAGCGCACGCTGTGTACACAGGCACCGAGGGGGTAGGAGTAATGGCGTGGCAGGAGGCTGGGACCGATGTTTGCTGCAGAGCTAAAAGAAGGGTCTCCAGAGAGGCTGTGGTGGTCCTACCAGCCCCCTTCTCTCAGCCTCTCTGAACTCCTTTCCCAGTGATCTCTGTGGCATTGTCAGCAGAGGTGGGGGGAGGGCCCAGAGGCCTGCCGCTGCCCCTCCTCCTCTGCCTCCGCCAACCCCTTAAGCTCTGACTCCTGGGAGATGGCGAGGTTAGGCGGGTGCTCCTTGGGATAGAAGCAGGTGCAGAGGGAAGGGTCTGTCTCACAAGTCCCCCCCACCCCCCGCAAAAAAAAAAAAAAAAGGCCCATCAATCAACCCAGTGGACAGAATCTGTGTGCTCCGCCACTCCAGGGCACCCGTGCCTCCCTGGGCACCATCCGCATTGGTAGGGTAAATCTGGCCAGGGCTGCGGGAACGTGTGTGTCTGGAGCAGGGCTGGCCACCCTGCCTGGACCCATCCATCATTGTGAGCGATGCAGCCTTCTAGACCAATGGGATCAGGATTGTTTGGAGGGCGGGAGAAGTGGGGACCTGTAATAAAATCATCCACTGCAGTCAGTGTGTGCCGCTCCGCTCTGATCTCATTTACACGGGGGAGTCCTGGCCAATTCACACCCGGGCTGCCGCAGACGCTCCCGGGAGGCTTGTCCCTGAGAGGAGAGACCAGGTGCGGTCCTTTCACCGTGGACAAAGCACCTTCACTCAAGAGCAGGGTCAGACCAGTCTCTTTGTCTTCACCAGGCGATGCTCAGCTCTGGATGGGAGTCAAGTGGGTGCGAGCCTCTCCTTCCGCCAATCTCTTTGAAGCTCGGCCTGCGTGCGGGGCAGGTTCTAGGCCTGGGAGCCGATCACATAGCTCTGGCTGGTTTCTGGGCCTCTGAGGCCGTGCGATAATTCACGCTAACGGAGCATGGATAATCTAGAACAACAGAAGGTCCAGGAGGAATTTCTCTTTGGCATCAAAACCTAACAGGTGACTGTTTTGTGGCTGAGTTGCCTTTCTAATTAAGCGAGTGAGTTTGCGAGGCTTCAGTCTACCTGACTACTGGAGGGGTGTGCTGGGAAGCTTTGCCGGGCCCCCTCCCCAAGAGGACCCTGGTAGGATCTAAGTGGACCATCCCTGAGCGGCAGCACTGGGATGGAATTTGTCTGATTCTGCGCCTGTCCGCCTTGATCGGGGGCAGTTCTCAACCCTGCCTGCCTCGCCCCGGGGCTGGGGTGTGCAGAGCTAGCCTTGCAGCTTCTGTCCCCAGTCCCCTGGCCTGAGGCGGCAGAGGCAGCACCAACCCTTTTATCCCCAGACATCAAAGCAGCCAGCACAGGTGAACACCCCAAATCCTTTCCCACCCCAACTCCCTAGGCAGGGGCCTCTCCCATGTCATCTTTTGGGATCTCAGGGTGAGCCTAAAAGAGCTGGAACCTTCCAGAGGCTTAGGGCAAGTCCTGGCTTAGGATCAGCTTGCTGAGCCCTGGAGCAGCCTGGCAACATCTCTCTGGATGACCTTCCCAGGGGAGATACCCTGGGAGATGCAGTCACATCTCCCTCTAGTCTCCTAACGAAACCAAGCCGGAGACCACCACAATGGTACCAGTCATCCCCGAAGACTCAGCAGATAAGGAAAGATAACATCAAGACTGGCACACTCCAGTGCAGCCACTTGACGCTGTCAAGACACAGCAGTGACCACGGCGGAATCTAATGATTCCACTCTACCCAGGTCTCCAAAGGAGACTGCAGTAATGCCACCAAGACACCAAGATGGCAGTGCTAATTCCCAGATGCACCTGCACCAGAGGGGGCAGGAGTGGAAGGCACACACAGCGCTACATGGGAGCAGCAGGTGATTCCAGAAGGAATCCTGTGAGTTACTCTAGGTGAGATGGGCTGTCCGCTCCTGACACCAAGCCAGTTACGCAGGGGAGGACTAGGTAGGGCAGTGCTGTGTACGCACATCCGGGGGCTGAGCTCTTGATTGGATCCCTGGCTCTGCCACCTACCAGGGCAAGCCTCCTGCCCTTGTTTCTCTGTGTGCAACTCAGAGAGGAAGGAAAGCTCCTGCCATGTAAATGTGTTGTGAAGAGTAGAGGCATTGAGACGTGTAAGAAGTTCACAGCCATGCCTGGTGCATTTGAACTCTCCGTGAAAGGTTGTCAGCATCATTACTTCTCACCTTGGCACTCATCTTCCAGCTCAGCATGCCAGACAGGCTCCCTAGTGGTGGATCTGCTCTGGGATAAGGACCCCCATCACAAGGGAGCTCTTAGTCTGCCAGCAAACAGAACCCCAAGCCTGAACTCCCCACCTAGACAGGAAGGTGGGCAGGAGCCAGCACCACCGCTGGGATTGGACAGGTTATCTGCAACGGGCTGTCCACGAAAGTCCCAGGAAAGCAGGCTCTTGGCTTCAGTTTTCGGACATGGTCATTCATGCCGTGACGTCAATTCTGAGTCGTGGGGACCCTATAGGGCAGAGTAGAAAGTGCCCCTGGGGGTTTCTCAGATGGTCACTTTTTTTGGGGGGGGGGGGAGCATCACTGCTCTCCGGTGGTGGGAGGAGGCCCAGCTGCACTGCTAGAATTGAACCTCCGTCCCAGTGGGCCGCAGTCCCACGCACAACCACTACGCCACCGGGGCTCAGCCCTCAGAGATGGTCACTCTTTACAGGAGTACAAAACTCCTCTTATTCCATAAGGAACAGAAGGAGGTTTTGAACTCCTGACCTTGAGGTTAGCAGCCCAACTTATAATCCGCTATGCCACCAGAGACCCTTCCCGGATGCAGGAGGCACAGCAGGAGTGTGGGGATGGACAGCAGCGGTGAGGGGGAGACTGGGGCATGCATGGAACATGCGTGGCTGAGTGGGCCTGGCACACAGGGAGTAGGAGTAGGGTGGGAAGGCATCAATGCTCTGGGCATCTGCTGGTCCTTCTCATGTGCTCTATGAGCACTCTTTGGCCAAGAGGCCAGGTGGGCTGATGGGAGCCACACGGCTGGGCGGGAGGTCATCCAGGGGCTCCCCTGCAGCACTTGCACCGAACAAGATGCTGCTCCTCGCTCCCCTCCACAGTGGGGCCCTCGGGAAACGATGACAGAGCTGGGTGGGCCCAAGAGCACCTTCTCCATTCCCTTGTGCTGGCAGCTGACCATATTTGCAGCCCGCCAACACATCACGATTGGGGGAACTGGGCTTCTGGACACCACTAGGCACTGAGGCTGGAACGCAGGGTCCCCCGCTCACCCTTGCTTGCAGGCAAGGGTCTTACAGGGAGTGACCTGGGCCCGCATGCTTCCCCAGCACCCATGTCTCACCTCTGTCCGAACAGATGAGCACTCCCATCTGCACTGACTCACTTGGCAGGAGCACCAGCTGACTCGCCAGCGCATGGCTGACCCGAGTAACCCTCCCCGCTGGCACCAGTGCCTACTGCATCGAGAAGCAGGCGAAGGAGGCAGCAGAAGTGCCATAGCTTTGTTTTCTTGGACTCTGGTCTAGAAACAGGATCTCTACTTTCTGTCCTTCCTGCTCCCACTCTCTAAGAGATGGTGGGAGGACAGTGTAAGACTACTCAGGGGCTATCCCTACCCCAAAGCAGTACTGGGGCAGTGGGGGCTGCAGGCCCATCTTCAGGTGCCGGCTGAGCTTGAGAGGTGAGACTTTGGGGGCGGGGGGACTGCTGAGTAGGCACAGGGGCACCTGCGTGCCTTCCGACCAGGCTGTGGCCTCAGGCTAGGCAGCAATGAATTTGGGAATTGGTGAAGCCCATGCATCCTGAAACCCTTCCTTGCTCTCAGCCTTGACAGTAGCGTTCTGCTCTTCCATTTTAATTTCTTCTGGATCTTTCTGGAAGTAAAGGTGAGGCATGCTCTCTGATGTGTGCTGCCCATGGTCTTCCACACCAAACCTCTGTGGCTGGGTTACGTGTGGCATGGCTCAGGAAGGAGCCGTGTGAGGCAGAGGAGCGGCGGCTGGTCAAGAGAAGACGTCCCTGGGAGAGGCTGGGCTCAGTCACCACCTGCTGGCACAGCTGCATCTGGTGCAGGAGGGGTCCAAGGAGTGAAGCGCCCAGCACGAGAGGTGGCGCTGCTGGCTGGCATTCCTGGAGGGCATGGCACTACCATCAGCTGAGTTTCCAATGGCAGTGATGGCCTAAGCTTATAGCAGAAGCTTCTCCCAGGGTCTCTTCAGGTGCCTGATGTGGATGCCACCCCCCTCCTGATTCTGCAGATGCTCTGTCCCACTTGATAGTCAAGATTACTGTCATCTTCGTGGAATTGGAGCAGGGCATCAAGGGCTCCAGGCACTGGGAAAACTTCCCGTTAAGTTACAGTGGGAACCAGGATTTTGCCATCTGAATCCTTCCATGGAAAGGCGGAGGCGCCCGGGGACAGAGTGGTTATGAATTTGACTGCTATCCGCAAGGGCAACAGTTTGAAACCACCAGCTGCTCAGAGGGAGAAAGAAAGAGCTACAGAAATCGCAGGGGCAGTCCTACCTGTCCTAAACGGTCGCCGTGAGTCGGCCCAACACAGGGGTGTGGGTTTGTCTGGTCGATGGTAAGGCTACCCTCGGTGTGTTTTCTGGGACACAACCCACGGGGCCACCCACCCGGGGTGGGTGGGGGGGAGTTGGTCAGCAAGTTGCACAGGAAGACTGATAGGAGCAGAGAGGGGAAGGCGCAGGCAGACTCGGGGGACTGGGTGGAGTATTGGGACTGTGTCTGCAAGCACTTGAATGTATGAGGAAGAGAATCCCACCCGTGGTGGGGAGAGTCCTTCCATAGAACCCAGCTGGGCGACGGGGACAAGGGCTCAGAACTACCACTGCCGCTTTCCTGTGCAATGTGGCTGGCTTGGGGACGCGCTGGGACAGGAAGCCCCTTGCCAGGGTTAGCAGCAGGTTCCGGTGGCCGGCCTGCCTACGGGCGAGGGAAACGTCCCACCATGGTAGCCCCCAGACCCCGAGCCCCATCTTTTGGACTGGAGGATGGGTCCAGTGCAGGTAGGCCGTGGGTGATGATGTGAGACCTTGTTACACTCTCTCTGCTGCGGGGACCCATCTCTCCGCACATGTGCAGACCTCTGCAGCACAGGTGGGTGTACGGTCCCCAACTCACGGGATAATGCTGGCAGAGATGGCAGATGCTTCTAAGTAGCTCTTGGGAGGCGAGTGTCCTCCCCACTAAGGCAGAGGGTGGAACTACATGTCCACATGGGTAGGAAGAACCCACATTCCCAGCTTTGAGGACACACATGCCAGGCTTAGGGGCTCCACTGAAGCCCACAGACGGGACTCAAACTCCCCACTACCCTGGTACATACTTGGACCTATGACCACTGGCCTGCTCTGAGGTCTGGGCCACACCTATAGCTGTGTCCTGACACAGCCATCAGCCAGAGGAATGCAATGTTCTCTAATGAGCTCTGGGACCAGTGGCCAGGAGAACTTTATTGTCTGTGGCTTGGCAGTAAGAGTCCTGAAAAAACTGGGAATGAAATTGGGGTCTGAGCAGAGGGGCTGGGGATGGCCGGGGAGAAGGCGGTGGTTCTGAGTGTCAAGTCTGCCCCCTTCTCTGTTCTGCTGCCACGTGAGTCCTAGTCTTTTCTGAGCACCTGCTCTCTGCTCCTGGGCCAGGCCACACCCGGGGCTCAGGCGGGCCCATGCCTTGGGGCTCCCATCCCACATCCTGGAGCTCTGCTCACATCAGCTAGGAAGGAGTGATGCCACTCACCCAACCTACCACCTGTGCCGGAGTTCGGGCTCCCATGCGCTGTGCCAACTAGCTGCCCAGTCATCTCTAGCTGGCTATATCCCCAAGGCTTCCCTTGCTTCCTCAGGGAGACACCATCCTCTCTGAAGGGGTCTGCTGGGGGTGGCCGGTCACTTTCCCTACCGATGATCACATCCTGCCCTACTGGATTTGGGGTCAGGAGGCATCTAATTAGGCTAGACTTGGCACAAAACGGTCAGCAAACCACTCAGTTTAGGCCTCAGTTTCCTCATCAGCACACTGACAGCAAGGATCACAGGCGTCCACATGGGAGACTTGGTGGGCGGGGGTGGGGTGGGGGGGGGAGGGCTGTGGTGAGCAGTAAGGAATATGGCCACAATCAGGATTGCATAGTGAAGCGATCCATCTACAACAGGAGAAACACGAAGGACTTTCTGCCAGCAAGAAGGGGGTGATCTGGGGGTAGGGGCAATTCTCCCCCATCTGGCTGGTGTCATCGTGGACCCCCCGAGGGAGCATGCTGTTGCTCAGCTTGCAAGTCTGCAAGAAAGCAGGGTTGAAGCCCAGACCCTCTCTGTCCAGCCAAGCTGTGCCCAGCAAGGGCTCCAAGCAGACTGGGCCACAGCCAGGGAGGGAGGGAATGAAGGGTGGGTGTTGGGAAAGTCCTTGGCGGTGAGCAACTGAACAAAGGGTACATACCAAACACGACCACCAGGGCAGGTGCCAGGAGGCCAGCCCAGCCAGCTGAGCCTCCCAGGGCTGCTGCAGTCTCAGTGGGAGACAGGGTGCCTGGATGGAGCAAGGACAGAGAGGCTAGCAGACAGACAGGCAGGGAGGGAGGGAGGGCGAAGTCACCACAGTCCCAGTAGCAGTCTGAGAAGGAGGGACCAGGGTCGCTGGGAGGACAGGCAGAGAACAGAAGGAGGGACCGTGTTACTGTGTAACCACATGTCCAACAAGGCGCTAGGCATCCGCCTTATGGCGGTCAAGCTGATGGCCACAAATCCCCTTTAAAATCTGTCCTAAGAGAAACCCATCCTACAGATGGGAAGACTGAGACAGCCCACTTGACTTATCCAAATCCACTCAGCTAGCAGTTGGTGGGGCTAGGATTTAAATTGAGTCCCTTGGCCCTGCTTTGCAAACTAAGGCCTGGCCTTCCCCAGAGAACACCTGGAACCTCTGCTGTCCTGTCTTCCCAGAAGACTGTGACACTCCCTAAGGAATGTGAGGGAATGTCACAATATTTGTGGGAAAATGGAATGAAAAGACAATGGAAATTTTCCACAAAAATGTTGAAGCCCTTATATCTACCTCTTGCCTGCCTGCCCCTGGCCACCAGTCCCTGAGGTCAGCCTATCAGGAAACCTCCCTTTTGTGTCCTTCTTAGGACTTTCTGGCCACACAGGGTGCAGGTACCTTGCTTGCATAATGGACCAGAGTTCAGGTCAGGGGTTTGGTGTATTTTCTACAATGTCTCCCTTCTCTCCATCTCCCAACCCCAAATGGAACAAGCAAATCCAGGGCTTTAGGAGTTAACAGGACCAAGGGATGCTATCTCCCCAGCAGGGCATTCCCTTTGCAAGGTGATCCCTACCCAGATCTTAAGTTACCTCCAGGCCAGCCAGTACATCTGCTGTTGGAGCTGCAGCTTGTCACCATGGAGAGGGCAGGCATCATGGGGGAGAGCAGTCCCCAGCTGGTCTTGGGCACAGGGGGCTGGGCGCCTGAAAACAACCTCTTCCCTCACTTTCTGCCCCTCATTCCCACCTGCCACTCCAACAAAGGGGCTCAGCTCTTGCTTTCTGTGGCAAGAAAGAGCCGGTGTTTCTAGACACACCCGTGTGTGCTGATCTGAACCCACATACGCCTCTGTGGGGCTGCTCACGGGAGACGGAAGCCCACCCGCAGGCCCAGAGCATGCCACCCCTGCCCCAGATCACCTTCCCTCCATTTTCATCCTCAGCTACTCACACAGGAAGCAACGATGCTACCTTCCTAGCTGAAACCCTGTCTCCTTTGGGCCCTCCTAGCCATTCTGGGATCGCGAGAACTTGTAGGGCAAGCCAGGCTCCATGCCGGAACCAGAAGGCTGACAGGAGGAAAACATCTCTCCAGGTGTTGCCAAGATCCCAGCCCCTCCCTGCAAGGATGCCGAAACCAGCCTGAAGCCAAGGGCAGAGTGGAAGTGAAGGCGGCATCTGGGCTTCCCACCCCCAAATGACCAGGTGAAGCTCATCACATCTCAGCGAGCCTGCCCAGGACAGAGCCTGGGACTTTCCTTCCAAAGTCCACCCCCCACGCCCCAGCCTGGACACGCTGACATTAGCACAGGCATTAGCCAGGCACAGGACCCTACATCAGAGACCAGGGATGTGTGACTTTGTAGACACAGTCCCAGGGTGACCCACAGGTGCTGGCGCCCACACCTTGTCCCGGTTCCCCCCGATCTGGGTGTGCATGGTGACTCAGAGAGAACCCACGTGACACACAGCCCTCGGGGGGCCTGCAGCCACTCCATATGGATGGTGGGAGCAGATGCAGTGTGCCAGGGACCCTATGTCCAGGCCCCACTGTGAGCTAATGATGAGTCCAGCCTAGCACCCTAGCTGACAGTCAAAGAAAGTTTAAAAACAAACAAACAAACAAAAAAACACCCAAAAAGGTGAAGCTAAAGCTCCCCTCCCCTCCTGCCCCTCCCCCATGGAGGAGCCATTCCATTTACCAGGTTAAGAAGGGAAGATATGATCAAAAGGTCCAATTCACACCTCCCTTGGGTGTTTTCTGTTTGTGCTGAACAATGAACATTAGTCAGCGGCTGAACAATGGCCGCCTGGCCCACCAGCACAGCCCTCTGCTAGAGGTCGGGGCGCAGAGTCAGCAATGGTCTGGGAGGGCTAGAGGCACTGGGCAACACAGAGTGGCTGGAGTGGCAAGGGCTGTCAAGGGTTTGGCCTCAGCCAGCACTGGACTCCAGGTAGCCACCTGTCCCGCATGTAGGTGCAGCAGTTCTGGCTCTGAGGCCTCTTTTAGGTGCTCCCCCTCCCCCGCCGTCACTCGACTGGGCTGCTGGACCCTGCCATGGCTCCTTCTCCCCTCAACTCTCACTCTGGAGCCTCGAGTCTGATTCAGAGACACACTTGGCTGTTCGGCCTCTTAGCAGGCCCCAAGGTTTCCATCCTGCCTGCACCGCAAACCCATCGCCAGCAGGGTTGCCACTGTTCTTGGCCTGGCAAGGCAGTGTGAACTGGAAGCTGGGGATATAAGCCCCCAGTCCTGAGGTTCCCACCAGGGAGCGAGTTCTGGGCAGGCGGTAGAGGAGGGGTGTGTGGTGGCCCGACAGGTCTTCAAACCAATTCTGAGAGGGTGTGCCTGACACCTGGGGTGTGTTCTCTTTCCAGACAAAAGGTTTGGGGAAGCCAATTAGGGAGGGTGCGGTGTACATGGGACACAGCACAGTGCACCTGCTGCTCGGGCAGGTTGTGGGCCTCCCTGAATGTGCCCCACTGGCCCTGGACTCCACGTTCCTTGTCATCTCAGGAAATGGATGGAGGCTCCCAGGGCTCTGCCATCCTGCCTGAGAAAGTCTGTGTGGCTGAAAACATGGTCCTGTGTTCATACTTTGGGAGACAGATTGGAAGCATTTCAAAGTTGGGAGCCATCGGGCACGCAGGGGTTTCTCCCCCTCCGTTCCCCCCCCCCCTTCCCCGCCTCCGTGCTCCTGGCCACAACCCAGAGAAAACCCAGAAAAGAACATCAGGCTGCTAGGTCCCCAGAGAGAAGCCATGGCCAGCACATGGGACAAAGGCTGTGGGGAGGTGACCTGGAGGCTGTGGGTTGACAACTTCAGGCCTACCACCCTCTGTCCAAGTGTCTACCTGAACATGGCTATGGTCACCTACCTCCCCTCCCAGCAGACAGGTGAGAGCAGGCCTAGGAGCCGCCAGGACCACGGGCACTGGCAAGTCCGGGAACTCTGGCTGCTGCTGCTGCCCATCCATCAATTACAATCAATTGAAGAGCACTTATTAAGTGCTTGTCCAAGCTGTGGTTCCCCTCGCTGCACCCACCCTCTTATTTGAGCTTAGAGAGGGGGAAGCCAGGTGAGAATGTCACTTCCCGCCCCCACTTCCTAAAAGGAGGCGGGACCAACCCCAAAGAAGGAACTAACCAGGTACACCACCACTGAGGGCATGGGGCCAGACCCCCTTAATGTGAGCAGTCCCACCTACATGCACCAATGGGGTTCCATGGCCATCATGGGCTCCCCCCTCCCATACCTACCAGGACAGCACCCCGTGCTTGAGTGGGGCCAGCACCCCTGTGTCCTGACTGGTTTCCATAAGCTGATGTCATGCCATGACTACTCAGACACATGCATGGAGCCTATGCCTCACAGGGAGCTAGGGGGACACGGGGTGGGATTCAGAATGAGGTGAGGTCCCTGCCTTCCAGGACCCACCCTGGGTACCAGCAGCAGCCTGCTAGTGGCCTCACACACACACTCACTGCACAGTGGGCAAGCCTCCAGATGGCTGCCAGCGGCACCAGCACCATCAACCCATGCTTTCGCTGGTCTAGGTATTCTGACCCCTTATTCTGCCACCTCAAGGACCATGTGCTCAAGCCAATCCCTCTTTGCTGAAAAAAATCCATCTTCCAGGGCTCAGGAGGTCATCTCGGATTTCTTTCCAGGAGCCTGGATGGGGTAAGCACCCCGATCCCAAACTCTGAACCTGAGCTGCAAGGTATTCCTAGACAACACAGGAGGCCAAGAGCTTCCCCAGGGACACAAAGGGTTAAATCCGGGCGGGAGTACTCAGTGGGATTTGTCTCCTAAACGCATTTTCCAGTTCATTCCCCAGCACAATGCATGCAGGCTGGTAGCAGTCTCTCCCCCCTCCCCTCCCCCACCCCCTTCCGCTGGTCAAAGTGGGCCACCGAGGGCCGCCTTTGGGGCTACCCCACGTCTGACGCCGAGTTAACCTGCCGGTCGCCAGCATCTTAATGGAGGACACGCGGGGCACTTTCGCGCCCCTCGGGAAAGTGGGTCATGCAACCACTTGGCTGGCACGAGGCCCGCGCCCTTTTCTGGGGGAGAGAAGTCCCCCCCCCCCGGCCCCCGAACTGCGAGCACGGTCCGAGCAGGAGCCTAGCCTCGAAGAAGGCCAGCGGCCAGCCGTTGTCCATGCCGGAGGCCTCAGCCTCACCCTCCGGGAAGGGAAAGGAACCGCAGGTGAGCTGGAAGCCGCCGGCGCCGGCTGCGTGGGGCTGGCGGGGCTCTGGCGAGCGCCCCAAGCCGTCGGGGCCAGGGACCCCTAAGCTGCTCGGACTGATTCGCAGCCCCCTGCCATCCTTCAATCCCACCGCCCCCCAGTTCTGCGACTGACGCCCTCCCCCTGGGGCTGCTGTATACATAGCCCGAGACGGTGATTACGGTGATTATTTTGCATTTATGTAACATACAGTGTTTCCAAACTGCTTCCCAAGCTGAGAGCGGGTTATTAAATAAATAGATAGCTATTAGATGTTATTATTTGTGCGGAAAATTGAGCCGAGAAAGTGGTTTCTTGCTACACGGCGACCTGCATCCAACTGCTTCCCTGTAGGGCAGGCTGGTTCGCTTCCCTTTCTTCGCTCCCCCCCCCCCTCTCTCCCCAGCACCCACCCCCCTCCACCCCAGTGCAAGCCGTGACCCAACTTTTCTGGCTCTTTTCACTCCCTACAACCAGAACGTCCCCGCCATCCAGCTTCCACCCTTGGGGCGGCACTGGAGGGAAAAGACAAGGTATTGGCGGAACACGCTTACCTGGGAGGAAGAATGCGGTCAAGCCGAGCGCGAGTCCCCACCAGCGTCCAACGGCGCCCGCAAGCCCGGTCCAAGCCATCGGGGTCCGGCGAGAGGGCCCGCGAGGAGGGCGCTCCGGGCTCTCCAGAAACCAGCCCGGAAGACGAGGGCGGAACACTGGCGGCCGGCGGTGGCTTCGAGGATCCAGGTCAGCCCGCAGCCGTCGGCCGAGGCGGGTGGGCTGGGCTGGGCTCCGCGCGGCCGCACTCGGGCCCGGGCCGCCGGCGGCTCAGAGGCTCGCCAGATGCCCGCCGCGAGTTGCACGAGTCATCCCCCGGCCCCTCCTCGGCCCTCCGCCCCGCGCCGGTCCCCGCCCTGTCTTCCACGCCGAGCGGGGCTGGGAGCAGGGACCCACCCCCGGCGCGCCCGGCAGCGCGGCGCGCTCAAACCCTGCCGCTCGGCTCCAACTTGCAGGCGTCCAAGGCCGGCCGGGCTCCGGGGCTGGCGCTGCGGTGGGCTCGGGGCCCAGGCGGAGGGCGCGCGGGAAGCGGCGCCGCCGGTGCGGCCGGCGCGGCCGCGGGAGGAGAGCGAGCCCGGGGCGCTGCGCGTCCGCGCCGCCGCGCTGGCTGGGCTGGGCCCGCGATCCGCCACACCGTGGAGCTCGGGCGCCCGCCGACTCCGCCGCGCTCGCTCCCTCGCTCTTTCTCCCACTCGCCGGGCTCAGCCTCTCGCCCGCTGGAGCTGTGACGTCAGACCGAGGGGCGGGGCTGGCCTTAACCCCCTCCCGCCTGCCCGGCGCGCCGGTCCCGGCCCCCGCCGCCCGCCCGCCGGCCGGCCGCGCGCGCCTTCCGGGCCGGAGGCGGGACTCGGGTCCCGAGCGAGGGCCGTGGGGGTCACGCTCGGCCTCCTGGGCTTGGGCGCTGCGCCCCCGGCCGCCTTTCGGTTGGGCAGCGGGCGGGGAGCGAGCCGCCTCGCTCGGTGGCTGACAAAGAGAGGCAGTGACCCCTAGCGGCCAGCGCCCGGGGACCCGAGCGGAGGCGGGGCTAAGGGAGGGCGGGGGGCTCGCGCCGCGCGGAGAATGGCCGGACGCCGAGGTGTCCGAGCCCGAGGGCCTTCTCGGGGCCTCTTTCCAACGCTGGCCCCATTCTACCGACGGGGAAACAAAGGCGGGAGCGGCGGCTTGCTCACGGCCACGAGCGCACTCAGTTCAGGGGCTGGGGCCCCGCCGCCCGCCCGGGGCTGCCGGCACCTCGTGGACGCCCACGGACCAGCGCTCCCAGAGAGGAGCAGGAACTGGGAGGGGGGGGGTTGGTCACATAGGGGTTCTGTTCACATCCCTACACTCCCCAGGAGTGCCTCCTCTAAATATTGCCCCGCCTCCGCCCCCCCCCTCCCCCACGAAGCATGAATGGCGCTCTGCCCCGTTGGGTGGCATGTTGCATTTTAGTGATTGACTAGAGTCTGGAGAAAGCGTCCCTCCCTGTCTACCCCCACCCCCCGCGCCCCCGTCCCGCCCACTCCCCATTCCCCGCTGGCTGGTGAGACGGGCTTCTTGTCCAGCGGATCCCACATCCCACACCCCACTCCTCGCCCTCCAACGCCCCCCACCCCCACCCCCAGCCCTGGGCATCCGAAAACCTGCCCTCTCCTTTACCCCTTTGGCCCTCCTATCACGCATTCTGACCCAGGTCGGTGGAGCGAGACCACCAGGGCTACGCTGAGCCAGAAGTTCTCACCAGCTTCGCCCCCAGACAAGGCGCCTTGCCCCCATTTGGCCACCCTAGGAGCTGGGCGGGAGCAGAGGGGGCTTGGTCTGTTTCTGATAAAATGTAAATTCTAGTGCCCGGGAAAAGAAGGAGCTGCGGGAGCAGAGACAGGGAAGGCGCCGCTTTCTCACTGTCTAGGATCTCCCCTCCCCCAGCCCCTGGGTTTCTCCCGCTGCAGCTGGGTCTCTTTCGGCCCACTCTGCATACTCACGGACTAGCACGTACACAAAAAGCAATGGGGCCTCCAACCAAACTCTTTGCCTTACTGGGGATGCGGGCATCTTCAGTGGCATGAGGGCATGAAGTCTGTGGGGCGCGGTAGACATGGGAAGTGGTATGAGCTTTCCATGTGGTGGGTTTCAGAGGTGTACACCCAGACCGCGGTGTATGCTGAAGAGAGTGCCTGGTTCACACTGGGAGTGGGTTAGGGGTCAGTGACTGTGTCGGGGCAGGGGACACAGGAGCAGAGTGAGTATTCTGCTGGTGAGGCATTTAGGGGACTGGGTTTGAAGTAGAAGGGTTGGCATGTATGAGGAAAACCTATTGTTGACAAGTCCATTTGGACTTGTAATGACCCTACAGGACCTATGGAGTTGAGCAGAACTGTTCCATCAGGTTCCCAAGGCTGCAATCTCTAAGCACACAATTGCCACATTGTTCTCCCATGTAGCGGCTGGCTGGTGGGTTTGAACCACCCGCCTTCCAGTTAGCAGTGGAATGTTTAACCACCGGGCCTCCACAGCGCCTTGCTGTCCATAGGGACATACAAATGGTTGTGGTTTGAGCATCAGACTTGAGTTTGAATGCAGGGTAGACCCTGGGAGAGTTTTAAGGCGATGAACATCCTATCAAATGTAGTTTGTAGTAGCTCAGGCGGACAGCCAGCGCCGTCCCCAGTGGCTGCTAACACTTGAGAGTAGAGGCTAAGACTGCTTTGTGTTCATTGCTGTGGCCCCAGACAAGTCTGTACCTGGTACATTGTAGGGTCCAGCTGGCAGGGTCTAAGAGGACACCCCCAGGTGCTCTGATGTCCACTGCTGTCACCCTCCTTCCACCCAAGGTTAAGCAGTCTCTGGTCTGCTCTAAAATTGGGCTTCGGGAAGGGTGTGTTGGGGGTGGAAATCAGAGTGTAAGGGGCGGTGGAAAGGGTGGACAGGGAAACAAGCAGACTGGGTAGTGCGGTCCTTCACCCATCATCTTGAAATAAGTCCCTAGAGCATGCAAAGTACCTGAGCATGGTGTGTGTGTGTGTGTGTGTGTGTGTGTGTGTGTGTGTGCGTGTGTGTTTTGGGGAGTGTCTGTGAGGTGGCTTTCTGAGGACCAAAGAAGGGAGTCCGGGAGGGAGCCAAGCTAGATAAAGAGAGAGTTCACGCCTTCAGAGAACCGGCCCACTCAACAAATGCCTTTTGGAGTGCCCACTATGTTAAACTCCAAATGCCCTGCCAGCGGGTCAGTGCTGACTCCGAGCGACCCCACAGCGCGGGGCAGGACTGCCCGTGTGGGTTTCTGAGAGGATAACTGTTGACAGGAGTCCAAAGTCCCCGTCTTTCTCCCAAGGAGCACCCAGTGACACGGAGCCACTATGCCACCAGGGTTCTCAAGTAACCATAGTTGGAGGAAGCTGACCAAAGAGAGTGCTCTACCAAGCAAGCTGGCATCCAGAGGGGAGGGCAAAGGCTTCCCACCGGAGAGCACAAGGAAGGCTTCTGGGAGAAGCAGTGGCTGGCTGAGGCCTTGAAGGACAGATGACTTTGGGACGGAAGGTGGTTGAAAAGAGAAGTCAGCTGGAAGGAACCCGCTGCAAGATTGTGGAGGTAGGTAAGATTGGAGCCTGAATGGGAACAGCAGGTGGACCAGTTTGCTTTGCTTTGGGCATGTTTAAAAGAAAGTGACAGGAAGGTGTAGCCAGGTCACAAAAGATCTTAAAGGTTTCTTTAAGTCACAGGACCACGTATCAGGAAACTGGACTCTAGCCAGTACTTTTTTTTTGGGGGGGAGGGGGGAATCACTGCTCTCCGGTGGTGGGAGTAGGAGGCCCAGCCCCACTGCTGGAATTGAACCTCCGTCCCAGTGGGCCGCAGTCCTGCGCACAACCACTGCGCCACCGGGGCTCAGCCCTGGCCAGTACTCTTATGGTGGAGACAGGAGGGAATTCTTGCTACTTTTCTCTTCTTCAGCCACCATACTCCAATTCAAAAACAAATCCTGTCGATTAGACCTTCGTTATTGTTATTAGGTGTCATTAAGCCAGCTCTAACCCACAGTGAGAGACCCTGTGGTTAACAAAATGAAACACTGTCTGGTCCCCGGCGCACAGTTCTTGTTACATTGTTGCTGCCATTGTGTTAATCCATATCGTTGGGGGCTGGGGACCAGCCTCTCCTGATAACATGCTCAACCTATGTGAGATAAAATCTCACCAGCTTCTCTTCTAAGGCACATGCTGCCTGTACTTTTCTTCTTAAACAAATCTGATTGTCCTTCTGCTAGTCGACCTTATATTCCATATTCTTCAGCAACGTCCTAACTTAATGGTGTGGATTCTTCTTCAGTCACACTTACTCATTGTCCGGCTTTCACACCCATAGGAGATGACTGAAGGCCTTGGCGGAGTCATGCCTTAATCTTCAGAGTGGTATCTTTGTTTCTGGAAACTCTAAAAGGATCTGTCGCAGACTTGCTTACTGCAATATGTCCTTTGATTTCTCCACTGCTGCTTCCATCAGCATTGATGATGGATCCAACTAAGAAGAAATCCTTGACAGCTTCAAGCTTCTTTCCGTTTCTTATAAGGTTGTTCACTGGTCACGTTGAGTTGCGATCTAGGCTGAAGACTGTAGTTTTCCATTGACACCAGCAAGGGCTTCAAGTCCTGCGCACACCCCTCAAGTCCTTGCATCAAGCTTGTGCCATCTGCACGTTGCAGGTTGTTAATGAGCCCTCCTCCAACCTAGTTCCATGTTCTTCTTCATATGGTCCATTTTCTCAGCACATAGATGAAATCGCTATAATGAAAGGGTGCGACCTTGACCACACCTCCCCTTATTTCAAACCATGTCGAAGTCCTTGCTTTGTTTGAAGGCCTAGGTACAGATTCAAGGGTTCTGGAATCCCCATTCTTCTTGATGTCATCCCTAGTTGGTCATGATCTATACTGTCAAGTGGCTTTGCATAGTAATATAACATAAGTAAATATCTTCTTGGTTTTCTATGCTTCCAGTCAAGATCTATATGACATCTACAATGTTACCCTTTTTATCTGCTATCAGTAATGATAGCCCTTTCATCCACGTCCTCTTCTCTCTCAGGTTTGAATTTCTGGCAGTTCCCTGTTAGTGTACCATTGCAACTTATTATCAGCAAAATTTTGCTTGCACATGATATTAATGGTATTGTTCAATTTCCACATTCTGTTAGGTCACATTTCTTTGGGACAAGCACAGGTATGGATCTCTTCCGGTTGGCTGGGTGGCGCTTCCAAATTTTGTGGCATACACAAATGAGTGCTCACAGCATTACATTCGTTTGCTGAAACTCATCAGTGGGCATGCCATCAATTCCTGCAGCTTGTTTTTCATGAATGTCTCCTTCCTTCAGTCCCAGTAGTTCTTGATCACATGCTACCTCTTGATATGGTTGACTATCACCTAGTTCTTTTTGGTGCACTGACTCTACATTCCTTCCATCTACTTTTGATTTCTCTTGCATCATTCAATCTTCTGCCTAGAGAATCCTTCAACATTGCAGTTGGAAGCTTGAGCTTTTTAAGAGCTTTTTTCTTCAGTTCTTTCTGTGTGAGAAATGTTGAACATGCTCTTCCCTTGTGGTTTTCTGATTCCAGGTGTTTTACATATTTTATTATAATCCTTTCTGGAGTCTACTAAAGCTGCCTCTTGAAATTTTCTCTACATTTCTGCTCTGCCACTCAGTAGCTGTGTGTCCTTGGGCAAATGGCTTACCCTTCCTGTGTTCAGGCTCCTCATCTATAACATGGGGTGGAGTTTTGAGAACCAGGCGAGTCAAGCAGTGCAAGTGCTTGTTCCTGGTGTGCAGAAAGAATGACTGAAGACTTCCTTAGTATTTCACTCTCTGCGTGGCTCCCCATCTGCTTTGTTTGGTTCTTCCAAAGGGCCAGGGGGATAGGGGTCATTTTAAAATGTCATTTTGAAGTAATTGTGGGTTTTCAGAAAAACTGCGACAATGGCACAGCGTTCCCAATGCCCCGAACATCAGTGTCGTACGCAACTGTCAGATACCGACTGACCAATGAACTGAACCTTGGTGTACTCTTGACTTAAATACAGGCTTGATTTAGATGTGTCCACATTTCTGTGCATGTCCCTTTTCCTATCCAAGATCCTACCCAGCGCACTACACTGCACTGAGTAGTGGCATATTTTTATAAGGCATGTAATCAGGTCCACACACCTGAGCGACCTTCCTTGGCCTGCCAGGCTCTGAGGCCAGTATCAACCCCCCCAAAGACCAGCATTGCCCTTGCCTGCTTCTGCAACCCTGCCTCGCCCGCACCCAGGGGTTCAATGGGAGCCTCGGGGGCTTTCTCAGGGTTCCAGGCTCCAGGATCACCTCCTTGCCATCACTCACACAGTCCCCTGGCTGCAAAGCTCATCTCCTTCCCTCTGCCACTTACTTTCATTCAAGGCTTCACATTACAGGAGTCGCTTGCTCAGGCATCCCGCTTGGCTTTCCAGGCCAGGCAAGACCCCTCCTGTGTGCTGGTGTGCGGTGGACCCTTGAAACCATTTCAGTAACTGGCATCTAGACTGGCAGCTTGGGGAGTCTTTACCTACCCACCATATTCCTCACTGTAGTCTTAGCGTCTGGCACGTGCCTGGCACATGGAAGGCACCAAAGAAAATGTGTTGCTTCGCTAACGCACATCTTGCACCACTTCCTGCCAGTTCACTTCCTCTCCAGACTCCCGTTTTCTTGTCTGGGGATGTACTTAAGAGCTTAGCTGGCCCATATTTTTCCAGTTGGGCTCGGAGAGTGCTAGGATTTCCTGGGGTCTCTACTCCCACTTTCAGTGGGGGCCATGGTTCTACTTTTACTTATCCCCCCCTACCCCCCTTTCAACATTGGCTTTTTGAGAAGGGTCTTCTGCAGCTGAAAAAGAAAGCTGTCAGGAGAAGTTTGAGGGGGCCTGATGCATGATTGCATTACCCACCCTGTGTTGCGGATAGCTGCATGCTTGCATAACGCACCATTTATCTATTTATTTGCTTGTTTGTTTATTCTGTTTTCCAGCCATGGTGAACCATTGAAGGCTTCTGAACAGAGAGGTACTTATTGGGAGTCGTTGGAGCTGTGCTTTCAGGAGATGCATCTGGCAGCAACGTGGGGAGGATGGAGAGATGAGGATTGGTCAATGAGGGAGGAGGGAACTGAGGAGAGAGGGTTGTCATGGAAGCCAAGTGAGCAGAGGACGGAATGGGGAAGGAGGTTGCCGCCAGTGTCTGTAGCTGCAGAAACAGGTGAGGATCAGAAAGGGTCTTCTGGATCAGTGGGGAGAACACCAGTGACCTTTGAAAGAGTGATGTCGGCAGCTGTCATGGATTGAATTATACTCCACCGGCCCAGATAAATGCCAGCTTGCCTGGCCTGTGATGCTCAGTGATTGGGAAGCTCCTAAGGATGAAATTTAGCAATTATCGAACAATGCGATCACCCCTCATGAGGGGATCTGATGTGATCAGCCTTGATCCGATGTGAGGGTTAGGATAAAACTCCACCCCCTTACTCAGATCACCGAGCTGATCTCAGTCAAGGTGTTTCCCTGGGGTGTGGCTGCATCCCTTTCCCTCTTACAGAGATCAAAGGACAGAGCCGTGAACAAAGGGGCCTCAGAAAGAAGGGGAGTCGAGTGTGTTCTTTGGACCCAGGGTCGCTATGGTGACAGCCTCCTGACCCATGGGAAGATGGATGCCAAGATACATGGAGCTTTCCAAGGAAGAGAGGGCCCACAGGTGTTGAAAGGACACAGAGATCTCCCTTCAAAGTCGTCACAGAGAAAAAAGGCTCCCCGTGGAGCTACTGTGCTGAACGTGGACTCCCAGCCTCCTAAACTCTGGGAGGATACACGTCTGCGTGTTCAAACAGGCCACCTGTGGTCTTTGTTGCAGCAGCCCTGGTTGACCGAAACAGATGTGGTCCTGAGAATGGGTGCTGCTCAAATGCGTGCCTAGATGCAGAAGCAGTGTGGAATTCAGTAATAGGAGAGGCTGGGAGAACATGAAGCAAGAGGGAAAGCACAGTGAAAGCAAGAGTCCCTGGGGGTGCAGTGGGGTCCATGCTGGGCAAGGCCAGTAGGGCAACCCACTGAACATGCTGAGAAGAGAAAGAAAGGTGGGATTCTCTTTCCCAGCCCCATAAATGCTTCCAGCTTCAGAAACCCCAGGGAGAAGTTCTACTCTGTCCTACGAGTCAGAATAGGCTTAATGGCCGCGGGCTTGGTTCTGCATTTAGTAGTAAAAACCCACATTGCTTTGAAGGGACTCTGGGTGGAATCGTAGGCATCAAAGGCCCCTCCGAGGGGGCTCAGCAGCAAGGAGAAGAGTGCTAGCACCAGACATGGAACAGGTGTCCGGAGCAGAGGCAGCGATATGGAAGCGGCACCACCAGGAGGCTGGTCAGAGGCTGTGCGGTACAGGCTGACCCAGCCAGTAAGAGAGCCAAGGGCCTTCGGGCAGGAGGCTTCCTGGTGGCCCGTAGGCCTCTGAGCACCTATGGGTAGAGCCAAAGAACCTTGTAACATTTGCCCCAATGCAGCCAACACTTGCCAGGGCAGCCCACGAAGCCCAAGGGGCTGAGCAGCCCAGGGGCAGGAAGCAGAGCTGCCTTGGTCTCAAAGGCGAGCCCATGGCTTCTGGGGCCTCAGAGGGTGGGGCCAGGGCCTTGGGGTTTTCAAATAGTGATACCACGTCTTAGGTTTCCCAAGTTAGATCTTCATCAGTTCAATCCCAGCAAGCTGTTGTTTATGAGTGCCAGGGGGAGGAGCCTGGATCTGCTGGTCAAAGCAGAGGGGGCAGGGTTGTCATGGGCAAGGCCAAAGCAAGGAGGCTTGTCTGGGCCAAGGGCAGGGTAGCCACTCAGTTGGACTAGAAGAATGGGGCCACCCAAAGCTGCGGGAGCGCAGTTGCTGTTCCAATAGGCCTAGCAGATGGAGCTGAAGGCCAAGGCCAAGCAGCTCTCACCCTGAATCGAGAGACATGGCCAATTCAGGGAGCCTGGAGGGCAGTCCTTGGCTAGAGGGGCTTGGAGAAATGAGGATAGGAGAGTCTCTTCCCTGCAGAGAGAGGTCCAGAGGCTGTAGATTTCATGATAGAAAAGGCCAAGGGGAGTGGAGGGGGAGTATGATTAGCTAACTTTTAAAACTTGAAAGGAAAAAAAAAGCACAAATATCATCTATGTGCTTTCACGGGTAAAAGGTCATACCTTTCGTGAAAGCAGATTTTCCTTAGCACCGGGAAGATGGGTTAGGGATCTGAGCTGAGCAGCAATGGGAGGTCCTGCCTGTTGCCATCTAGATGAAGGCCGCTGCTGACCTGCGATGCTGTCTATGGGGTGCTTGCTGTGGCCTGGAGAGGGGACCACGTAGCTCTTCCCTCCCCCCGGCACTGAGATGAGGCTGCAGGGAGGGCAGCCCCACTCACAAGACAGGCTCTTGGGCTCATTTTCCTCACCACAATGCTGGGGAGAGCACGCAGGGCACCCAGACAGAGCTCAACCCCGAGGAAGCACCATTCCCAGGAAATTCTCTCTAAGTCCGCCCTCAGTTTGCGCAAGTTCTTTTAGCCAGGCAGCTGTTGGGCTTGGACAAAACCCAAAGTCAATACAGTAATGACTTCCCCTCCCAGCTATGTCCCAGGCCCCTCTGTGTCACTCTGTAATTAGCTAAGAAAGCTCACTTGGATCTAAGAAGAACTCCATTAAGAAGTCCCCAAGACTCCTCAGTCTCCTGACATCTGTTGACAGGAGAAGGTAGGCTGGAACCCCCATTAGGAGTGGCATGCCAGAAGGAGATTGTTCCCTCCTGTCTACCCAATCCATGCTCTGCAGCCTGTTGATGCTGACCTCGGGCAGGGACGGGTGAAGAAGAACCTTATGGAAGATAATGCGGTGATATTGTAAAAGCCTGAACTCATCGGAGAAGACTCAGTTCCTTCATCTGACAGACCGACCTCACGCCAGGCAGTGTTCCTGGGGGTAACTGGGAAACCACAGTCCCTAATTACAGTGATCATCACCCTGGTAGCTGCAGTGATGATGATGGGGCCTCTGTCTCCCACAGTGCTTAGCAACATTTAATTATTGTTCATTCTCACAGAGACCACCGCAGAGTCTCGCCATTGCCAGAGCTGCCTTAACTCTTGGGGAAGGACTGGCTGAATACAGCTACACCCCCACCCCTCCTGCTAAATGTGTGTCAAAGTGGCCCCAGAGGGAGGACAGGCATCCAGCTGCTGCCCAGTGGCCGTCAGGCCCCAGGAATGTTGGGACTAGAGCTCTGAGGGATGGGGAACCCCTCAATTCTCCAGACCAAAGGGACCCCTGAAAGTAAATTAGTCACACCCCGCCTCTGGTGAGAAAACCCTTGACATAGTCTTGGGAATCTCAGATAGGACAGGAGTGGCACTCCTGATTTCAGGTTAGGTTTGTTGTTAACTGCTGTTGGGGGCTCCCCACCTCATGGTGACCCTGGGCATAACAGAGGGGGGTACTGCCTGGTTCCCAGTTATCCCCATAACCATGAATCAGAGTCTAGGGACCTGCAGGGTTTGCATTAGCTGGCTTTCAGTAGATTGTGAGGCCTCTCTCCCGAGTCCAGACAGTCTGCACTCTCTGCTGATGAGGCAGGCACAGCTTAACAGCACTGCTGAGAAAAGGACTCCAGGAAGAAGGACCGTGGACCAGGGTCTTAGACAAAGATGATGAGAAAGAACATGGTACAGCTTAAACCTGGAGCACACCCGTGGGAGCGACAGGCAGAGGGCGTGGAGACTGAGGGGAGAACACCGCCCCTTGCCCCTCTCCTTTTCCTTAAAGAGTGTCCTTACACTCAGCACTGGGCATTGTGGTCAGGATATCAATAGAGTGGGCGACCCATCAGGGGAGCGAGGGGGTTTTTGAGAGCTGAATGGAGGCCAAGAAGGGGAACTGCCTGTGAGGGAGAGCAGAGTGCTCCGCTCAGCCCAAACCCAGCGGGGACAATGCCTGGCGGGCACCTGCCCTGGGAGCGTGGGCATGAGGCGCTTTCCTCCCTGAGGGGGCTGTGCAGCTATATGTCCTAACCTCCTGGGTCCTCAGACCTCTTGAGCATCTGAGGGACATTATGTCTCTCTGCCCTGAAAGCCACACATTGGCCCATGGCAGTGTTTGCATGGCAACCCAGGGCCCTGGGTAAGGCATTCCCTGCTGGGGAAAGCCCTTTGGGGAAGAAGCAGCCCTGAGCCTGCAAGTGATCTGAGATACCCAGGGATGCTAGAAACATGGAGAATCCCAAGTGAGGAAAACACATCCCAGATTTCTATCATATCATGCAGAATGAAGAGATGAGCCAGGATTATACCCACGCTGCATTTCAATTCTGCAAAATCATACACCTAGAAGAGGGAAATGGGAACTCAACCCGGAATAGTGAAAACTGTTTGGGGAGAAGAGCTCTTTTAAGATTTTAAATTCATTTTGCCATCATGATAGAGTAACTTTAGTAATCGATGCAGTGTTTTCTACTTTGCACCACGTCCTTTTCCTTTAGAAATGAGCCTCAGATATGTATTTTATTTAGGTGAAGAGTTAAGTCCTGCCCCCACCCTACTGAGCACATGCTTCTGTAGAGAGATGTACCGACCAGGTGGCCTAGAGGTGGCATGCAGGTAACTGAAAATGGGGGACACGCTGTTCAGGAGGCAGCCGAGCAGGAAGAGGGCTGATGATCTGGAGCCGATTACAGCTTTCACATGCTAAGAGGTCTGGGATGAAGAGGGCCACCACCCTCTGGCTTGCCTGGGGACCCAAACCCCAAACTCACACCTTCGAATCTATTTCTACTCACAGTGACCCCGTAGGGAAGGTCAGGGCTGCTCCCTTGGGTAACTGCTCACAGGAGAGAAAGCCACCAGTGAACCTGACGGGCGGGCTTCTCACTCCTAGTCCTGACAGCGCAGAGGAGAACGCCCCTGGGATTTCCAAGACTGCCCATTTTAAAAAAACATTTTACTGGAGCCAGTACAACCCTTATCACCATCCATCCATCCATCCATTGTGTGAAGCACATTGTGCACTTGTTGCCCTCACCATTCTCAAAATATTTGCTTCCTACTTGAGCCCTTGGTATCAGCTCCTCATTTCTTCCCTTCCTCTCTCACCCTCCTCCCTCACAAAGCCTTGGTAATTTATAAATTATTATTATTTTTTCATGTCTTACACGGACTGATGTCTCCCTTCACTTTTCTGTTGTCCATCTCCCTGGGAGGGCGGTTTAGGTAGATCATTGGGATTGGTTCCCCTTATCTACCCCACCTTCCCCTTTCACCCTTGTTATGGCTAATCTCAATATTGGTCCTGAGGAGTTCATCTGTCCTGGATTCCCTGTGTTTCCAGCTCTGATCTGTACCCATATACATGCTCTGTTCTAGCCAGATTTGTAAGATAGGATTGGGGGAGGGGGAGGAAACATTAGATAACTAGAGGAAGGTTGAATGTTTCATCAGTGCTATACTGCACCCTGGCTGGCTCGCCTCTTTCTTGTGTTCCTTCTGGTAAGGGGATGTCCAATTGCCTACAGATGGACTTTGGGTCTCCATGCTGCACACCTCTCATTCTCAATGATATAATCTTTTGTTCTTTGATGCCTGATACCTAATCCTACTGACACCTTGCAAGCACACAAGCTGGTGTGCTTCCTCCATGTGGGCTTTGTTGTGTCTCAGCTAGATGGCTGCTTGTTTATTTTCAAATCTTTAAGACCCCATATGCTATATCTTTTGATAGCCAAACACCATCAGCTTTTTTCACCACATTTGCTTATGCACCCTCTTTGTCTTCAGTGATTGTGTCAGGAAGATGAGCATCATAGAATGCCAAGCTAATAGAAAAAAGTGTTCTTGCATTGAGGAACTACTTGAGCAGAGGCCCAATGTCCATCTGCTGTCTTAATGCTAAACCTATAAATATATGCACATAGATCTATTTCCCCATCATATAGAAATATATTTATATATGTACATGCCTGTATTTGTACCTCTGTAAATGCCCTTTGTCTCCTGATTCTTTCCTCTATTTTCTTTTACTTTCTTCTTGTCCCACTGTCATGTCCAGCCTTCATTTGGGTTTCAGTGTTTCCTCTGGGCTACATTGCCCTTCATCAAGCCCTATCAGGCCACCTACACTTTGCTCACCATCAATTTTAGATCACTTGTTCCTTTGTCCCCCCTCTGCCCATTTTTATGGAAGCCAGCTGTCAAATCCTTCTTCAGCTGGTGGGTTAGAGCCACGAATCTTGTGGTGAGCAGTTGAGTACTTAACTACTGTGCCACCAGGGCTCCTCCGTCATCTAGTTGAGCCACATGACCTCAATGAGCCTCCGTGACTCCCTGGACCTGAGCCATGGGCACACGTGTTGGGGGTGATGATGATTGCTTCTGCACACAGCATGGGAGGTCCCCCTGCCTGGAGATCTGCAAGACGAACGCCATGGTGTGTGTGTGTCTGCAAGCCTCTCACAGTTGGCTTCCAACAGGAACTCACTCACCTGTGGGCAGCAGTGGTACCACTCTGGGCTGGATGCTGGGCCGTGCAAACCCCTCGCCCAGCGGTTCTTGACCTGGCGGTCGTGACCCCTTTGGGGGGTCAAACAACCCTTTTGCAGGGGTTGCTCAATTCATAACAATAGGAAATGACAGTTATGAAGTAGCAACAAAAATAGTTTTATGGTTGAGGGTCATCACAACATGAGGAACCATATCAAAGGCTCCCAGCTTGAGGAAGATTGAGAACCACTGCTCTGGCCCCTTGGAGGGAGAAAGATGCCATTTCAGAGTCTGTGCCAGGCAGCTGCCAGTTGGCCCAGAGAAGTGGGTGGTGAGGCAGTGGGAAGACAGGGCGGTGAGAATGACAGCGGGCAGAGTGTGCCGGAGGATGAGACTCATTCCACCTGGGCAGTGCAGGAGGAGGGGGAGAGGAGGCTGGGGGGTGGGTGGGGGCCTTGGGTAGGACTCTGTGGTGTTCATCCCGAGGGGGGAGCAGGTTCAGTCAAGGTCCTCAGGACCTGCAGGTGCCAGCTCGGTATGTCCTGTTCTGAAGGCCCGAGTCGGCCCTCTGCTGCGTGCGCCCGTGGCTCCAAGCCTGGTGTCATCAGTCTATGCCTCCTCTGGCAGGGGGTTTCCGCCAGACACAGGCTGGGGCTCCCAAGTCGTCAGCACTCTCCGCCCAGGCACGCGGCTGTCACCGCAGAGCGTCTGTGTGGGTTTGATGGCTGCGTGGCAGAGGAGCTCAGGGCATGCTGAGGGCTCACGCAGCCCAGGCAGCTGATAAATAAAGAACAATTATATTAATGAGCTTGGGAAAGGGAGGTGGGTGTACCCCCATATGCATATGTATGCACACACGAGCACACAGACATATACACACCCTCATTTATACCCACACGTCCATGGACACTTCTGCACAGGGAGAGGTTCCTGCTCCTGGGATGTGAGAACCGGACTTGCACTGCATGCACCTGAGACCCACTCCTCCCAGCACCGACCTGAGCAGGTGGCAAGGGCTCTTTGCACAGCATCATATAGGCACTTTGGTGGCCCATCCCACTTCTCATGTCTTACAGTGTGCCCAGAAGATGAACACAGAGCAGCCTCGTCAAGTGTTAAACACCTGATACCATTTACTGTGGCACGGAGCATCCTGCTGTAGAAGGAACACTGCTAGCCTAGCCTAGTTAGGCTGGCAGACACAAGGTTGGTGGTTTGACCCCACCAGCTGCTCTGTGGGAGAGAGAGAGGAGGCTTTCTGTCCTCTAGAGATCCCTAGCCTTGGAAACACACAGGGTCAGGTTTACACTTCCCTATAGGAATGGACTTGATGGCAGTGAGGTTTTTTTTTTTGCATTGTTATATTTTACTGTGATATTAATATATTGATATACTAAGGCACTCAAATGTGTACACATGCCCCTATGCACTCACAGATGCACATACATTGCCCCTGTGTGCTTCTGTAGCTCCGAACCAGACCAGACTCACAGCCATCGTGTCAATGCCAGATCACAGTGACCCTGTAGAACAGGGCAGCACCGGCCTGAGTTTCCACCCTGCTAATCCTTTACGGGAGTAACAGCCCCCTCTCTCTCCCACAGAGTGGCTGGTGGATTGGAACTGCTGACCTTGTGGTTAAGAGCCCAATGCCTCGCCACTGTGTCACCAGGGCTCCTCATCCTTCTGTAAAGGCAGGTGTGGGAACCGCCTGCCCTTCCACAGAACTGGCCCGTGGGCTCCCATGGACATGACCAAACTCACGCCTGGACCTGCGCTGGTGGCCTCCGTCAGCTCTCACATCCGCTCCCAGACATGCAGACAACAAGCAATGGCTGGAGAAGCAGCGTCAAGTGGACTGTGAGTGCCGTGGCTCAGACGCTTGGTCAACAGCTCCCAGCGCTTGCTCCCCAGGGAGAAGCAGCCACCAGGGCAGGTTATTGACTCTCGTGGTCCGAACGCTTCCTGGAGGCCTTGCCGGCTGAGAAGGGGGAATTGGAGCCTGATGAAGGGAAACTGCCACCATTAGAAATCCCATAATGTCTCATTGACCTCTCGCTGCCTGGTGAAAGAACAACTGACTATGTCCAAGGGGAAAGCAGGTAGCAGTTTCCTTTAGGGCTGCCCAGCCTCTGACAGCCTGATGCCGGGAGGACCCGCAAGATGCTGGTGTGTGTGTGCACGTGTGCATCCCGTCTTGATTCTTGGCCACTCTGTGACTTTTTGCTCCCAGCTGTGGTTAGACTGGCATGGAGGAGAAAGGAGGGAGGGAGAAGAGGTCTAAGAAAAAGCCCCCTTTGCACATACGCTTGGCACCCTGTCTCCTACCTGGGTGAAGTAGGAAGTAGGGAGCAGGCTGGAAGCCCCCTGCCCCTGGCCTGCCGAATCCACAGGGGCCAGGTCTTTTGGATGTGTGTCCTCCAGCACTGCCAGCTCTGACAGCGGACGAAGGCAGCACGTTTGAAGGCCGGTACTCAGGGGGTGAGGGGCTGCATTGGGTGGCTTCCAGTGGCCACAGAGCTTCCAGGGCTCACCCTGGTGAGGATACTGCTGCTGCCCACCCTGTTTTCACCCGCAGCGCACCGTGTTTCTGCATCTGCAAGTGGGGCAGAGGCCACCTGGCTTCTGGTGTGCTGTGCTGAAGAGTCCCACGCAAGCTGTACCAGGCCTGTGGCTGGCCAGGCTGCTGCTGCCACTCGGCCCCACGGTGTTGCTGCAGGGATGGTGGGAGGAGACGTCTCCCCGGCCTCCAGGGTGTGCCTGGGAGAGGGGGAGGAGGGGTAGGGAGAGGACATCTGGTTGACACTCTTGTCAGCATCCGTTACCTGGTGTGTATTTCCCCAGGAGCTGATTACATTACCGCGCATGTTGATAAACATTTGGAGTCAGAGCCAGGAGAAACTGAGCGGAATGTTAAGCGGCGGCTGGGTCCGGAGTTGTTGGGGAAGGAAGGGTGGCTGTGGCGAAGTGGAGCTGGATGTGGCGGTGAGGGGCCCTCAATTCAGGGGCTTCTTGGCCTGCCTGTCACCCACTCTGCCAGTTCCCTCCCCTGGCCCTAGGCCCTCTGCTTTGCCCTGCCCTTGGCAGGACACTCTGCCCTGACCCCAGAGACAGTGTACTAAATCAGAGACAGGACAGGTGTTGGGGTCAGGCAGTTCTGGGCCTGAGCCCTACCTCCGTGCGGAACTGACGAAGGCTAGTCCCTTACCTCCCTGAACCTCAGTCTCCTCCTCCAGAAAGCGGGGTCGGCGTCCAGTTCACAGGGTGGCGCGGAGAGGAAATGAGACGGCACCAACCAGCGCTGCATGGAGCAGCGGGCACCCAAGGAGTCTTGGCGCCTGCCCTTCTGTCCTGGACCTTGCTTTGCATAGCGCACCAGCTGACTGTCACTGGGTCAAGGCTGACTCCTGGGAACCCTGTAGGCCAGGGCCGAACTGCCCTGGCCAGGGCTTCTAGACAGAAACTCTTTACAGGAGCTGTAAGCCCCGTCTTTCTCCTTTGGATACCAGGTGCTGTCCCTTATTTCTGTTTAGAACTCAGGAGGAGGCAGCCTGTGCCCTTCATATGGGAAAGGTCCCCACTTCCACCTGCAGGACTTCCTCTGATGTCATTAGATACGAATGCACTCCCCGCCCTGGCAGGTGAGGCTATCTGCTCCATGGCCCACTCGTTCACTAGTTTAAATTTGCTGCCCCTCTCCTCCAGTGACTGAGACCGCATCTGCCCAAATGACTCTCCCCCATCGAATTGGCCCGAGACCACCCTTTCTGGAGCTCCTTGTTGTTCCTGGATGTATAGCGGGAGCTGTGCCTGCTGCACAGTGGTCACACAATGGGCTGCGATCCACAAGGTCGCAGTTCAACCACCAGCCTCTCCTTAGGAGAAAGATGGGGCTTTCACCATGAGCCAGAAGGGGCTGCGCCCCAAACATGGCCTGCCACGCCTGCGATGGCTCTGAGATGCCACCCTTCATAAAGAGCGTGCACTGGCGTGCCAGAGACCCCCAGAAACTCAGAGCCAGGAATGAGGGAGCAAGCGGGTGAGGGAGTGGATGTGGTTCCTACCTTGGTGGTTTTGGTCTGAGGTCTCTGATTGAGCCCCTGCCCACCTGAGCCCTCCCACCTCCAGGTGCACTGGGCCTCTCGTTCAGCAGCCCCAGGTCAGGTGGGACTAGCAGCACAGCCACCTAGAGAGGGCTCCTCCAGTGCTGGGCGGCACGCTGTCTGGAGACTGTGAGACTGGCAGCCAGCCTGTGGGCTCGGGAGACACCGACCACTGGCTGTGTGGCTCCCTGCCCCTCCTTGGGCTCCATGTCCTTGTTCCCGCCCCTGCTAGGTCACCAAAGATCATTGATAGGAGAAGCCAGGTTGTAGGCGAGAAGCTGCTCACGGCCCTAGAACACACAGACTCTCTCTCTTTCTTTCCTTTCTGCAACATCTCTCCACAGTGCATGCAGGGTGGGGTGGGATGTGGGGGTGTGGAGGTGTAGGAGGGGGTGCCAATAGGTTCAGGTGCCGTGTTGGCTCTTCACCCGTTTCCCAGTTCCTGCTTCTCTGTGCATGTACCCCACTCACCCACCCATTTTTATCCTCTCAATGAATTTTCTCATCCTTGGAAGAATCCCTTGTAAATGGCTCATCCTGGGTGCCCTGTCTCCTCATGTCCCTGTGTGTGGGTTGCCCTCCCTCCCCGCAAAGATGGCCCCTGTGCTTCGCCAGGGGCTCCCTTAATGCCAGGAGAAACCAATACCACTTGGGAGGAGAATCGACGGTGGCCACTGCACACATGAGCAATGTGCAGCACTGCTGCAGTCCAGGGTAGGCTGGGATGTCAGCTCTCTGCCCTCCATGAATGGGACGGCTGCCCGCACCCAGGTGCGGGCAGAGGAAGGGGCTTGCTCTGGGGAAAGCAGCACAGGGAGGGTTTGGGGAGCAAGAACAGCAGGTATCTCTCCCCTTCACCCCCCTCTCCCACCCTCGCTGCTGCCTGGCTCTCCGGGAACTCATGGTGAGCTGTGGCAGGAGGCCGGACTTCTGGTCTTTCTACAACCTTTGCCTGAGTCCTTCTGCGATAGGGAATCTCCTCCCTCCGGTGACATCTGGCTTCTGGGTGTCCTGACCAGGGACCCAGACCACCAGCAGGTACTCAGGGCCCCTATCAGTCCAGTGACACCAGAGAGAGAACAGATACTTCACCCCATGGCTGGTCCTGCCCCCACCTTCTCAGAGCCGGACCTGTGATGGGGTGGGGGTGGGGCTGGACTGGCTGGCAGCTGGTGCCTGGCCTCCTGTCAAATGAGAAATGGGTGTGACAGCAGAGAGGGTCCTTGAAGCCCCGCCTGGTGCTGCCCTCTGCTCCTGCTTGCCACCTGGAGGCCTGTGTGTGCACTGGGCTGGGCTGGGCTGGGTGGGGATACTGGCTGTCTGGTTGTAAGTGCTCCTGGCTGGCCCCCAAAGCCAGAGCAGGCAGAGCAGGCACCTGTATGTCCCTATTTGTGCCCCTGTGTGTGCCTGGGGTGTGGACTCTCTCCAGGTGGAAGAGACCTTTGAGAGGCCCCTCTCCCTGCCCTACGTGTCAGATGCTCATGGGAGTTCTGCTCACGTCCTCCCAGTTCTGGGCGGCACCATGGCCAGGTCAGTTGGCACTGTGGGCGCTGGGGACACGTCTGTAGTCTTAGCCCATGGGCCTTCTGCCGGGAACTGAGGGGCCAGTTTTCTTTAAAATGTAGAGATGGGGAATCCGATGCTTGGGAGAGGATCAAGCCTAGAGTCCAGCCACCTTCTTGGGCTCCATCCTTGGCTTTTGTTCTCCCAGAGCCTCTCTTTCTGCTGCAGTGTCTCACCTTGTTCTTCCCCCTCAACAACCCCGAGTCTTCATTTAACATACTTGTCCCATTTCCTTTAGTCTTTCTCTTTTGGATTTTCTATGTATTCTCTCCTCTTTCGTTCCCTCCCGCCATCCCCCACCCCAGGAGCCTCCCTACCTCTATCTTTCTCTCTAATCCACAATAGACCCAAAGAGAAGTCTGTTCATTTTTTCACTGACTCCTTCCTTGAGCACATGCTATGGGTCAAGCATGATTCCAGGCACCGAGGGTACAGCTGGGCACAGAACAGACAAAAATCTCTGTGCTTTTTCGGGGCCCTGACAATCCTGCTGGGGAGACACAAAACAAGATCAGCAAACATTAGGAGCTGCCAGGGCTAAACTGAAACTAAAACCAGGGATGGGAGAATTGCAAGCTGAGGAGGTCGGAGTTGCAATTCTAGCAACTCTAGATCCCAGGAAAGCCTGGAGGGAGAGGCATGCGGATGCAGACGTGATTCCAGTCTGGGGGGAAGACCAGCCCACCCAGAGAGGGTGGCCAGTGCAAACGCTCTAGCTGGAAGTGTGCCTGTGATTTAGAGGGACAACTAGGAAATGATGAGTGGGGACCTGCACTCGGAGTCCGGGTGGACACCCCTGTGGACAGGCTATGCAGGACCGCTGTCAGCATTGCCAGGCAGAGCAGGAGCCAGTTCAGGGCGCGGCTTGGTGGACTGGCAGGACCGGACTCAGAGTTGCACAGGCTTGCCCTGGCCGCTGGCTGGGAATGACACAGGAGGAGACAAGGGCAGAAACGGGGAGACAGCTGCAAATCACTGGTTCCTGGCATGCTGGTGGCCTCCAAAGAGGGTGTGTGTGGCCAATTTCCACTCTGCCCGGAGCAGTACTAGGCAGCCCAGACAATGGCCTCTCCTGAGACAGTGACGGCAGGAACACAGGCCAGAGCACAGAGCCAAGAGACACCCTGCATGTGTCTGGCCACAGAGTGCAGCTGCACGTGTACACAGTCTCTTGAGTGTCATACAGCCCTGTGACATCATGCTTGTGGTTACCTGCAGGGTAGTGAAGAGGAAACCGAGGCACTTGTCTGAAGTCCCACAGGCAGAAGTAGCAAGCAAGCCTGTGACTAGCCTGAGCTTGCTCACGCAGCCATGCTGCTGCTGTCTCGGGGGGTTTGGGGAAGCAGGCATCACTGTGAGAGTAGAAAGCATGTGTGTGTGTGTGTGTGTGTGTGTGTGTGTGTGTGTGTGACTTTTGCTATTATTCCTAGGAAGCAGAGCTTGGGAGTGTTATCAATAACTAGGAACCCTGGACTAGAAAGGAAGACAGATGGAATGGGAATCTTCCTCTTTCTTCTCCACTTCCTCTTCCCCTCCTCTTCCATCTTCTGCTTCCCCATTGCCTCACCTACTGCATCTTCCATCTGTGTGGTCAGAACTTCTCTGGAGGCAGGAACCTCTCTCTGGACATGCTGGCCTGGTCAGCTGTGTCGGGGACCCGCTTATGGCAAAACAGTGTAAGGCGAGTATAGCTGGTGGGTGGGGAAGATCTACATTTGAAGTTCCGCACCAGCCCAGGTTAGGTGGTACATGGTTCAGAGCATTTTATGTTCAATTTTATGTCTAGACAGAGTTGGGGCTGCTCTTCTTGTAATTAGTGCACAAGGGATTCCCCAGACACTGCTTCTGGGCGCGCTCCCTCTGCCGGGGCTCTGCCGTTGGAATCTGAGCGTGAGACTTGGGTGGAGCCAGGCGAGGCGTTGAGCATGGCGTTGGGAGCCAGGGCAGCTGGGCCGTGGGCCTTCCTTGGTTTGCTTTGTGACCCTGTCTGTTGGTCCAACTGTCAGAGAGGTGTTAATGCTGGGTGGTCTGTCATGAGTCTACAGAGGGTCCACGCTCCCCAAGTGCAGACGTGGGCAGCTTGCACCCAGCACTCGCTAGACACCTCGTGTGGAGAAGGAACGGCTGTCCTGGAAGTGGTCTTGCTGATTCTGAAGCTCCAGGGGCTGAAGGGCCAGGGGGGTTTCTGCCTAAGGAAGTCAGACTGTAGGTTGGGGGTGGGGAGCAGAGAAAAGGGACTGTGAATAGAAGAGGAGGGAGTTCCAAAGAAGACAAGAAAGTTGATCAGCGTGTTGTGCAAAAAACCGCCAGCTTGGGGCCAAGCTTGGGGTAGGAAGGGAGGTCGGGGGAGTGGCAGGAAGAGCCAAACTTAAAGTCAAGGACCCATGTGGGAGAGGCCCTTGACGAAGGCAGTGAGCCCCCAGTCCACTCCTGTCTCCAGTTTCCTCAGTATGCTGGGGCTGCTCCTCCTGCCCTTCCTCTTTGGGGACAGCCGGGAAATGGTGGAACTTTTCTGCTCACAGGGCTCTGTGAGGGGGTGTCAGTTCTGAGATGGCGTCTCTATTCAACAAGTGATTCTGAAGGTCTTCTCTGAGCCACAGCCTAGGGAGGAGAGGCAGGCGTTATCCTCTCTCCCACCCCACCCCCCCACACACACCAGAGAGTGTCTAATCCATCTGTGCTTCTGTTCATGGGTCTAGGATAAAGTGACCAGATTTTAAGCAGGACACCATTGATCAGGGTGTGGGTGTGGGTTCTTGATTAAAATTTGGTCTATATAGAGCAACGAAAATTTTCATACAATGCAAAAATAGTATTGTAATATATTTATTTTCATTTTAAAATGCCGCAGGACAATGTTACATTGTTAAAAAGTGGGACATCTGGTCACTTTAGTGTAGGAAAAAACGGCCCTTGTCCTCTGAGCAGGGAGCTCTGTGGACACTGTCGACTAGTGCTGACTGGGCGTGGTTTGCCCTGGGACAAGCACCACACTCTGGCACTGAGGACCCGGAGGGCCGACCACTAAAGATCTCCTTGACGCCTGACAAGTAGCAGATCCACAGAGTCTCGAGTGTCCCTCCTCCCAAGTGTCCAGGGCCATGTGAGCAGAGGCAGTGGGTCTGGGGAGGGAACACAGACTTTGTTTCACTTGAATGTGCAATCAGGGCTCACGGAAGCAGCTGCCAAGAGAGCATTGGGCAATCTGCATACGATCTCTTTAAAGTGCTACAAAGCCCAGGTGTGACTTTGAAGAACAAGACGTACGTGAGCCTTGATGTTTTCAGTCACCTCATAGGCACGTGAAGACGGTAGCTGGCTTGACCCACAATCAACGCTCCCAGAAGCAACAGTCATGAGATCACACAATGCACTGCATCGAGTCAATCTGCTGCACGGGACTTCTTTCAGGTGTTGGAAAGCAAGGGTGTCACTTTGAAGGCTAAGGTGGGCCTGACGCAAGCCAGGGTATTTTCAATCGCCTCATGTGCGGGTGACAATGAGACATTGAAGAAGAACGAATGCATCTGAATGATGGTGCTGGCGAGGAATATTGAAAGTACCGTGGGCTGTCGAGGGAATAAGCAAATTTGCCTTAGAAGAAGGACAGCTAGCATGCCCCTTAGAAGCAACATGTGCTTTGGACCAGTCCCCAGAAAAGGACAGCATGCTCAGTTAAGGAGAGGGGCAGGATAAAAGGGGAGGAACCTTGATAAAGCGGGTGGGCACAGAGGCTGCCACCACGGGCTCCACCGTGAGGGCAGCGTGAGGCAGGCCCCCGCGCGGTGCGCCCCGTTGCTGTGCGTCAGGACCGACTGCACGGCCCCTAGTAACAGCAACAAAGGCGACCGGAGCGGCACGTGCCTGTGGGAACTGGAGCGCGGCTGAGGAGGGCGGAAACAGTGATGCCTTTCCATGGAGGCGCTGATAAAGGACAGTGAGCACCCTAGGGGCTGCCGGGCGCTCTGGCAGTGTCATGGTCACCCATCGGGCTGCTCGACTCGAGGTCTGCAGTTCGAAACCACCAGCTGTTCCTTGAGGGAAAGATGAGGCTGTCCACTCCCCAAATGGTACAGTCTCGGAAACCCACCAGGGCAGTTCTACCTGTCTCGTGGAGTCACTCTGAGTTGGCATCAGCTCGAGGGCAGGGTGTTTGGGAGCCAGCAGATTGGACCACTTGGTGTGGGAAGAAGTCTCGTGAGGAAGTTTCCTAGAAAGAAGGATGCATGTTGGGTGGATCATTAGGAAGGACACGGGCTTGGTAAAGTCGAAGGTCCTCGCGGCGGCCACACTAGCGGCAAAGCAGTGAAGGGAAGCTGGCTCAGGACCCACCAGGGTGCTCCCTTCGCCTGCGAGAGGTCACTGTGAGCTGGAATCTTCTCAAGGGCACTGAGCAATGAAGTCGCGTCTCAGCAGCATTCCTCGGCACCGCCAGAGCAGAGCCTGGGGGTGCCTTCATCCTGGTCCCAGCCAAGGGACCCTGGGGGGCAGTCCTCCACAGGGTCCCACGGGCTGCCATGGGTCAGCACAGATGCCGCAGCGCCTGCCTGTGTGCTTGCTTTCAGGAGCGGCCACACTTTCAGGCTTGTGGGCCCTTCCCGTGTGCTGAACTTCTCCAGTGCCTCCCTCGCACCCCTCTTGGACCCAGACAGCAGTGGTTCTCCACATTTCAGGACCCGTGTCTTCTCACCGCATCGTCCGGGATCAGGTCCACATCACAAGGCTGTCCATCCAACCAGCTGCAGTGATGACTCTGCCAGGGAAAGCACTGTATTCACAGGCTCTGGGAGTGGGGCAAGGGCATCTTCTGCTGTGTTCCTACAGGACAGGACAGAGCAGAAGCGCCCCATAGGCTTTCCTCAGCTGTAATCCTGACACCTGTCCCCCCAGGGCACATCTGGTGGGTTCATCTTCTAACCAGCACTTGAGCTTCTAACCCCTGGGCCCCAGGGTTCCTCCGGGCAACATCTGTGCCAAGGAGTGGCAGTGGGGGTGAGGTAATTATCCTGCTTCCCGCACATATTTAGAATGCACCCATGAGGTGGGCATTCCTATTACCCCAGCTTAAACAGAAGGAAACGGAGGCACAGAGTTCAGTAATTTGTTCAAGGTTCCTGTCCAGTGGGAGTGTGTTTGTGATTCAGAGGGAAGCAGTCAGAGCTGAACTCTTAACCACCGAGATGCAAGCAAGAGCAGGCAGATGGCAGGTTTCACCTGGCCTTTGGCTCAGGGCGGCAGCATGTATTTATTGAGAACCTGCTAAGTGTTTCTCAGGTCCTGGGAGGGGACACTGGGAAAGAAGTGACAGGTTGAATCTGGACCCAGGTGCTATTGCTTTGTGGTACAAGCGGGTGGGTGGGGACTTGTCAGGGAGGTGGGTGTGCCTGTGCCTCACTTGGGCAGGTCTGTGCCGGGGCCATGTTCCAGCCCCCAGGCTGCATGTGCCCTGGGTGGAGCTGGCAGCCTTGGCTCCCATTACCCGGCCGCCTGTCCATCCTGGTGGGCCCTCTGCAGGCCGGGGACCTGCAAGTCATGGAATTGAGAACATTCAAGGGAACCCGCAGTCCCTGGCAGAGCTGCTGGCCACAGAGGCAGCCCGGCAACTTTATGGATGCTCCCTCCACTCTGTGGTCCAGCAGGGAGGCAGGAATGCACAGTCTCAGCACAAGGTCCCTGCAAGAAGCTCTGCAGCAACCTGGGGCTGCAGTGGCATGCAGGTGGGGGTGGGGACCCCCTCAACAGCACCCTCAGCCCCTCCTAGCCACTTGCTGCTCCTGCTTTCCCATCCAGGTGACCACTCAGCTGGCCCCGAGTCCCCCTTCTCCTCTGCCTCTGCACACGGCTGCCCTTTTCCTGTAAACGCTGGCTCTCTCCCCTGCAGGGCTGAGACGGGGCAGAGGAGAGGAGAGCAGCCCAGGTGCCTGCCCTGGACAGGCTGTGGGTCTCAGCTGGGCTTCGGTCACCTTCTCCCCTCCCCTCCTCCTGTGCTTCCTGCAGGCCAGTAGGAAGGGGCTTTCCACGCTCCCACCAGGGGCAATGCTCTCTGTTGATGGTTTTTCAAATGTGGTAAATATATATATATATATATATATATACAGGGGCTTCAAAAAGCTTGTGGATAAATACCCTGATCTTTCAATTCCATATTTCTTAGAACTTTTTGACACTTCCATTGTAGAATGAAACATTTGCCATTTTGACCATTTTTACGTGTTCAAGTCAGTAACTTTAGTTATGTTCCCGCGGTGGTGCAGCCTGCATCCGGTCTGTTTCCAAATGTGCTCATCACCCTTAACAGAAACTCCAAGTCCCCGCGGGGGTGGTGTGGGGGTGGGGGTGGTGGTGGCGAATGACTCAGGCACTCAGGTGCTGACCACAGGGAGGCAGGCACCTCCGCCAGCTCAGCCATCGAGATAGTCCCCTCTGTGGGGATGACTCACAGCCCAGGGGGAAAGGCAGAAGATTCAGTGACTCCTGATCAACAACACTCCCCCCTCCTCCTACTCCTGACCCAATCCTTGCCCCTTGCCTTTCCCCTGGGAAAAGGTGTGCAGTCCCCATGCCTCCCTGCTGGTGGAGGCAGGATGGTGCCCAAGACTAAACAACACAGGCCAAGATCACTCTCCCATCTGCCGAGTTTGCACCGTCAGGCCGTGTGTCAGTCTGGGTAGACTAGAGGAACAAATTCATAGACACGCATATGGATATAAGGAAAGGGTTTATATACAAAAGGAATGAAACAGTGAGAAAGCATCCCAACCCGGTCCAGTTCAAAGTCATAAATCCGATATTAGCCCATATGCCCTATACCAGTCTATAATGTCTCCTTCCGACTCACGAAGTCACAGGTCAGTGGGTGCAGAATCCCGGCACTGGCAGGGGACTCCCCATGGCGCCTCACTTCCAGAGCTCAGGGTTCATCAACAGCAACCAGTGGTGGCAAAAGAAACTTATCGCTGGCAGGGGTCTCCATGTGACCTCTCCAGCTTCAGAGGTCTGGCTCCATCAGGGCCAAGCTGTGTGGCTTCTCTGGCTCCTCAGACGCTGCCATCTTGTCTTGTCCATGATTAATTGTCTCTGAGAGTAACTCCCAACAACTGGGGATATAGCTTCTCATCTTCACGAGGGAAATATCGTGAGATTTCCCAGAAGTCTCAGGAGAAAGCCATGCCCACACAGAGGTCTCATTGGTTACTCATTGGCTACACAATGGCTACTCAATGGCTATGTGCAGATTAATAGGCTAGACTCCACCCCTACATCTCAGTCATGAAATTAACATAAGCACATGACTGCCACAGGCCGTATATGTTGCCCTAGCCCTTCGCCTCCAGAGGCCTGTGGAAGAAGGACCCAGAAAGGGGGGTGGGTGTAAGTGGTGGGCCAGGTGACGCAGGCTCAGCCCCTCCTAAAGGTGTCGCTGACCCACTGCTGTGGCCGTACTTATAGGGCACGGACCCAGTGGGACCTGGTACCCCTCAGGGTCCAGTGTGAGAGACATCACACCCCAAAGATCCTCCCCTGCCTGTCATGCAGGTTCCCCCTATTGTATGTTTTCACAGCTGCTATGCATTGTCAGTGCTGTGGACTGAACTATCCCCCAACTGTGTGTGTGCAAGTGTGAACTCTTTTACATGTGCACAATACAATGGGGTCTTTGGTTACATTAGATTATATCTATATAGGGTGGGTTCTAAACCTAATCACTTCTAAGTTACAAAAAGAGCAGTGTGCACACCTCCATCCCCCACATATGCCCCAACACTCCCTCCACATACACGGCCACACACACACACACACACACACACACACACCATGGGAAGACAGACACCTTGTGAGGATCTCCAAAAACCAGGAAATGCCTGGGGCTTTCTACAGGGATGGAATCCACATGGTGAGACTGCAGGACCGTGAGAAAACAAACTTCTGTTCCGTAAGGCCACCCACTTGTGATACTGGCTGGAAAGCAGGAAAGGTGTGAGTCCGGGTTGTGTCCACTCATTGCGCTTATTCATTCTGTGCGCCGCACACATCATCCAAGAGGCTGAATTTCATCGAGAAGAGCCTGGCCCCAGGAGTGGAGGCAGGCTTCTCCATAGCCTGTGAGACCCAGCCGACACAACCCTGCATGCTGCAGGTCGGGAGGGCTCGAAGCACCTGCTGATGAAGACCGAGGACGGCAGCCTCTGGGGTGGGCGACAGCTCAATGTCGAGGGCACCAAGGTCCTCGCACGGCCCCATGGACACCATCATGACCGGCGGCGAGAAGGTGGCAGCTGTCAAGGGTTTCACCCCCTTGGATCCAGGATCAGTGTTCAGGGAGCAGCAGCCAAGAGACCACGCTGGCAGTCTTGACGAGCAAGACACCTCCCTGAGGACTGAAAGGGCGCCTGGCCTGCATCAGTCCCTGCACCCACCCCTGTGCATGCGAGCGTTGAACTCGGAGGCAAGAAGACTGAAAAGGATTCCGAGTTTGAGTTAGCATGCTGGCCAGAATCCTGACAACACCACGGGGTGCCCAAGAACAAACAACACTGTCTAGGAAGAAGTACAGCCAGAATGCTTCTTAGAAGCCAAGGGAGAAATTTTGTCTCATATGCCCCCCACCCTGGGAAAAAACTGCAAGTTTTTCAGAACTATGTATTTACATTATTATCATTATTTACAAAACAACCATATCACCTTCAAAGTATTCCCCATTACACTTAATACATTTGCCAAATCTGCGATTCCATTCTTGAAACATTTTTCAAACTCATCTGTTTGGATGACTGACAGCACCTCCTTGGTTTTTATCTTCACCCCTTCTATGTTGTCAAATCGCTGTCCTTTCAGGCCCTCTGCATTCACAGAAACAAAAACAGTTTGCGCAGAGTGAGGTCAGGTGAGTCAAGTGTGTGGGACAAGGGAGGCATGCTGTTTTTTGCCAAAAATTGGTGCCCTGAGATGGCTGCATGAGTAGGTACAGTGCCATGGTGTCAGAACCAGGCCCCCCCTGCCACAGATCAGGCCTTTCTTGTCACACACTATGACACAATCTGAAAAGCTGGATCAACAGTCTGATCTGGTGGAACAAACTCCAAATGCACTACCCCCCACATAAAAAACAGACAGAGGAGCAAGCGTAGGTTCCTTTTGTGGTACCTCCTCATACTTGGGAGCTTTTATCAAGCGAGTTCAACCAATCCCTGGAGAAGGACATTGTGCTGGGTCAAATAGAGGGGTACCAACGAGAACAACCTTCCAACAGGGTAGACGGACACAGGGGGCTGCAACAACGAGCTCAAAGATCACAGTGGTGGGGAGGCAGGCGCAAGACATCGGAGTGTTTCCTTCTATTGTGCACAGGGTCGCATGGGGAGCGGGGCCAGGGGGGTTGTTCAGTCTCACTTCTTGGCAACAACTTGTGGTTTCTCTGTCACAGCAGCCTTAGGGAGCCGAGACAGTTGTGGCTCTCGGGACAGCGTGTAATTTGTCATCTGTATGTGTGATCACTGGCTGTTCACCTCTCCCACAGAGGTGGACACTGAGAAAGGAAGGGTCCTGCTGACTGGCTCACCAGGGGTCCCAGGGCCTGACAGCATGGGGCTGTCAGCTCAATGCTCAGTAGTTTTCAGTGACCCAATAAGTAATAGCCAGAGTTAATGCCCATTTAATTTTATTATGTGCCAGTCAGGATTATTAACACTTACAAGACTCTTTGAGGTAGCTCTTAATATTGCCACTGCCTGACAGACGAGGACATGGAGGAGAGGAGAGGCTCAGTAACTTGTCTAAGGCCACACCAACATCCGTTGGTGGACCTGACATCTCTGTCACGTGGTTTGGCTCTTCAGCCCAAGCTTTTAATCACCGTGCTCCCCTGCCTCTCACAAGGAGTAACTAACTCGCATTCGATATTAATCATGTGTACTGTCTTTGGGCACGTGAGATTTGGGAGAGGGAAAGAGAGAATGGTGTGCTTCCTCTGGATTAGGTTAATGAACACGTCCCCTGACGTGTTCCCCAAGGCAAATCTTTGGGAGGCATCTCTTTACCACTTCCAGGCCCCTTCCATTAGACAGGGATCCCTGACAGCTCAGGGGTTATGTGCTGGCCTGCTCACTGCAAGGTCAGCTTTTCGAAACCACCTGCCATTCCTTGGGAGAAAGATGAGGCTTTGTACTCTTGTAAAGAGTTGCAGTCTCAGAAACCCAGGGGACAGTTCTACCCAGCTCTCAGAGGATGAAGGGTAGGGGGTGATTGTGCGTTCTGGTGTCTCTAACTTGGGCGTGCCTCCTGCTTCCTGGGTTCTCAGATTAAGAAGGAGCCAGGAGACCAGACACAGGATCCTGTGAATACCTTGTTCTGATGTCTGTTTGCATCCAAGACTCCTGCGTCCCTGGAGGGACCTGCTGGGGTCAGGGCCAATGTTTCCGGTCATCTGGCCCCTCACATGCCCCCTTTGACAATTGCTCCTCCTCCATCCTCAGTACTTCTCTTCCTAATGCTGAGTTCAGGGATGGAAATGACCCAGTGGGAAAGGTAAGTCAGTGCTGACTCATGCTTGCTTACGAATTTCAGCCAATGACCTCACTGGTCTGTTTCTCTGTTCACTACAGATTAGTCAGTAAACACAGGTAAGCCCCTGTTTACCTTGCTTACTGGGCCCTCCATCCCTGTCGGGGCTTGCAGATGTGGAAAGAGGCTTTGGTTCTGTAGGACCGATGCCAGCACACCTAGAGTCAGGGTCTTAGAGGAGGTGGAAAGTGTGAAACCGTTCACTGCAGATGAAGAAGGAAGCACAAGCCTACCTTGCTTATCAGCTGGGTTCCTCGAATGCCTTGCCCTCTTTCTGCCAGACCCTCCCCTGCAGCGTCACCACCTGCCCATGCACCGACCTCTCCCAGAAGTCTCTCCACCATGAGTGAGGAAGGGCGGCCAGAGCAGTTCCCAGTGATTGGTTTCCCCTGTAGGCACCCCTTTCTCACCTGCCTCATGACACACACACACACACACACACACACACACACACACACACCCCACACACCGCTGGGAGACCTGTGCTCCAGGGATGACCTGCTTGTTGGCATGGCTGGTGATGGATATGACCTGATCAGAGCAGAGGTGAGGCTCTCCAGTAGCACTGTGGACTATGCATGGACTGCTAGTCATAGGTCGGTGGTTCAATCCCCCCAGCAGCTCCTCAGGAAAAAGAGGAGGCTGGCTGGTCCTGGAAAGACTCAATCTCAGAAGCCCTTCATGGGGGCTGCACTGAGTCAGGATTGACTTCATAGCAGTTGGTTTAGGGTCAGGGGCTCTGGGAGGCCAGCACTGATCTGTGCTACAGAAACACGAGGTACAGAAGCCCACGGGATGTGAGAACCTCTCTCACAGTACATGACTGTGGGGGGCCTTCAATATGACAGGCGGAGGCAGCGGAAGGGGGTTCGGTTAGGGCTTCAGCTCCGCTTAGTGGGAATGCAAGTCTGGGCAGGAGCAGACCTGCTCAGGACACTGCAGCCCTGCCCCGCAAGGCTTGCCCCAGCCCCAACCCCTCCCACAGACCAGGGCTCCACTCTGAATCAAACCCCGAGGGATCAAGAACCAACCAACAAACCCCCGACATCGAGTTGATCCCAACTTGTATGACCCTGCAGGACTGCGTGGAGCTGCCCTGGGCGTTTCTGAGCCAGTAACTACTGGGGAGCAGATAGCCTCGTCTTACTCCTGCAGAGCAGTGGGGGGTTTCCAGCGGCTGGCATGGAGGTGGACACTGGGCCACCAGGGCTGCTAGGTAGGCATCTCTGAATGCTCTGTGTGCCTGTCAAGGGGGCAGGGTTCTCACTCTGGGGCTGATGCAGCCCAGAGTCAGTGGGGTGGTACCAAGGCTAACTCTGGAAGAAAGGGGGCAGACCCATGTGGAAGTAAATGGAGGCAATCATGAATAGCTGAGAGAGGTTGGAGGTGTGATTGAGAATATGCATCAGGGTAGGGTTATGAGCCTTGAATTCCAAGTGGGGTTGACTTTTTGCTGACTTTTGTTTTCTTGACCGCAGTTGTGGCTGGTGGGTTTGAAGTGCTGGCCTTGAAGGTAGCCGCCCAACAGGCACCTTCCTTGGAGCCGAGGCCTGCGGATATCTCGACCCTGGCTGGAGGCAGGGCTCTGTGTCCCTTGACCCTCACACACCATCTAAATGCTGTCTTCCTGGACAACACGGGCGTGGCTGCTGCAGTCTTAGGGTTTCCAGAAGAGGGTGCTGCTCCCCCTCCCCCCATCCCAGGCTGAGAAGGAGGCGCCTGTTTGGTGGCTGGCACAGAGCCAGTGTTGCCACATGCTATCTCATTTAATTCCCACCGATTCCTTCCTCCTTTCCCCTCTGTGCCTTTCTTCCATCCTTCCACCAAGGACAGACCTGGAGCTCACCTAGGAGGTGGCAGGCGCAGGCTGACACTGGGCTCTGTGACTTCGAACAGGGCACAGGGGTGCTAGGGCTGGGGCTCGTTTGGGGGGTTGTCCCTGAGCAGAGGGGATCAAAGACCCTCACAGTCCCCAGCCCATTCTGACTTTGGCTAGCCTTGGGATCTGAGGCAGGGGTTGGGTCGGGGAGTGGGGTGACAGCAGCTGTGACAGGAGTGTCCAGCTCTGTGCACTGCTCACTGAAGGAAGGTTCTTGTCCTTGGCGTCTCTCCCCAGGCCGGTGGGGACCAGATCTACACATGCATGCATGCGCAGAGGTCCTCTGCCTTCTGCACCCTGCTCTGACTCTCTCTGACAGCGCGGCACCCTCCACCCACCCCTGGCACTCCCCTTGGCTCCCATTCCCAGCCCCACCCTCAGTGTGTGTGTGTGTGTGTGTGTGTGTGTGTGTCCCTCCTTGGCCTGTGCCTTGCTCTGTTGCCTGTGGTCTCTTTGGTGGCTTGTCTAAACACATACTCACTCTGACGGCCTCTGCAGCACATCTCAGAGGGAAGTGTGCATACACTTGCGCATGCGTGCTTGCTTGTGCATTCGAGTGTACACACACACACACTCACACACACACACCTTACTCTGTTCCTTGGCTTCTCAAATTCAGGTCTGCTGGTCTTTCTATCCGCATCCCAGAGACCCCCATTAATTTTTAAAAGGCCCCGACAATCCCACACCTGCTTCTCTCTTTCCGCCACCCCGATTTCTCTCTTTCAGCCATCCCTGCTTCTCTCTTCCACCTGTGGTCTGCGACTGTGGAGGGGCTCCTCCCTGCCTGACAGCTCTCTGCCCGTGTAACCCCCAGAGCTCTCCCTCTCCTCAGGCTCTCCAGTCTCCCTCAGTGCTAGGCAGGGGTCCCTTCCTCTCTGGGTGTGGCAGGCAGGGATCCATGTGTCTTGGATTCTTTTCTGTGTAAATGTTTGTTCAAATGTCATGAAATCCCACTGGATTTAGCTGATATAATGGCAGTAGGTTGGCCAAAGTGACACCACATCCAGCTGTGGGTAGCCTGGGGGGGCCAGGAGCCAGGGACACTGGTCTTAGCTCTAGGGGAGCCTTGGTCTCCCTCACAGGGTTGGGAACATTCTAGACTTCTTCTTCATTTGGAATCTGTCTGCTCCTGGATTAGTCCAGTCAAAGTCTCTCTCTTCCTGCAACTGTTTGTAACACAGTCGTTACACATGCAAACTGCGGACACATGTGCGCACATGAGCCCAAACATGCACAAGCGTGTATTCACCCAATCCCAGGGCAACTTAGCTGCTCTGTGTTTTCTAGGAACTTCCTGAGCTCTGCTGCGCACTGGGACCTTTGCAGGGCATTGCTGGCCATGAGCACAGGGCATGCAGGGCCTGAGCACCTGTGGGTGTGGTCCCCGTGTGCCCCGCCTCTTCGGGTGCACCTCTCGGGTGACATACAGTCTCTTGGGATGCCTACTGGCCTACCCACTCCTGCTGGCTATTCCACGTGCCCACTCCGCCTTGCCTGAGAGCAAAGGCCTAGTCCTGAGATGTGTGTGTGGAGTGGCCCCAGGATGAGGCACTGTTTGAGCTGCGAGCGACCATCCTGAGTGGCTCAAACAGTTTCGAGAATGCAGAGAGCCATGGTTTGAGTCCGCTCTTCCTTAGGCATTGGTGAGGAGACCAGACATGCAGAGGCCGGGCTGCTCCAGTCGGCCTGTCATGCACTAGCCCTGTGCTTAGCATCACTTGGCACAGCCCCGAGTGAGGGGTCCCCAAACCCTGGGAGCCCAGACAAGGGCAGCTCAGACTCCAATCATCCTGGTGAAGAATTTGCCAGAAACTGCTAATAGACCTGCTAGGCCATGAATGGGAAGCACCTTTTTTTTTTTCCCCTGCCAAAGGCCACTTGGATATTTATACTATAATTTGTGGGCCCTATGAGATTATCAACTTTAAAATTAGTCTGCTCTATTTGGCCAAACATTTAATTATCTCATCCCAAAGGAGAGGACTGGAAGTGCCCCTCTTTGGCGAGGTGTGCAATGCTAGTTGGTGGGGTGCTCTCATGGGTCTTACACAGTGTGCAGGGGCCATGTTCCCTGCCCCTGCCCAGAGTCTGGTTCATCTCTGTCGGAGCCCTGAGCGGAGGACAGTCCCATTGCTCTCCAGGTGAGGAGTGTGGAGTCGAGGGGGAGATGTGTCTTACTCAGGGTCATGGGAGGTGGCATTGTCTGACATCAGAGAAGTCAGATTCTATGAAGAAGAATGCAGCCTGAGGATTGGAATAAGGCTTATTAACAACCTGCAATATGCACATGACACGACCTTGCTTGCTGAAAGTGAGGGTGACTTTGTTCAGCATGGATTGTAGCTCAGTGGACAGAAGACCCAAATCCTCACAAGGGGACCAACAGGTGACATCATGATGGATGGAGAAGAGGTGGAAGTTGTCATGGAGTTTTGTCTTGTGTGGATCCACAATGAATGAGCATTGAAGCAGCAGTCACAAGAAAATGACACATTGCATTGGGTAAATTGGATGCACAGACCTCTCTAAAGCAAGGATGCTACTTTGAGGACTGAGGTGCACCTGACCCAGGTCATGTTATTTTCATTAGCCTCATAGACAATGTAATCTGTGGTCAATCTTGAGACTTAAGAGTCATGGGGTGGAGTGTAGCTCGGCATCAGGTCGCAGCTTGATGGTCTCTTTTGGAGGCGTCAAGGAGATAAATAGCTTTCTGGAAGAAAAACACATGCTCATTCCCTACAAGACATTTCTGTTGACAAATGGAGCTATGCTAGTGTTCTGGAGCTGGAGGAGCCCCATGGAGACCCCTGCCAGTGCTGACAGGCTTCCACCACCACTGGATCCACAAGACCTTCTACCCACTGGCCTGTGATCTTCCTGTAAACAGAGTCATTGCATGTGTTTCATGAGTCTGAAGAGGATTTTATAGACTGGTATTGGACATATGGGCTAACACCAGACTTATGGACCTGATCTGGACTGGGCTGGGCTATTTCCTCAGTATTCAATTGATCTTGTATATAAAGCTCTTTCTTATACACATTTATGTGACTATGAGTTTGTTTCTCTAGTCTAACCAGGCTAACATAGCATGTGAACGTTTGACACTGACCAAAGAAGGTCGAAGAAGAATGGATACATTTGAACTGGGGTGCTGGTGAAGAAGATTGAGAGTACCATGGGCTGCCAAACCGCTCTGTCTTGGAAGAAGTGCAGCCGGAGTGCTCCTCAGAGGCAAACTTCCCCTTACACACTTTGGATCTGTTGTTAGGCGAGGTCAGTACCTGGAGAAGGTCCCCGTGCTTGGTAAAGTGGAGGGGCAGTGACAACGAGGAAGGCCCCAAGGAGATGGACGGACACTGTGACTGCAACAAAGGACTCGGCCACAGGAACAGATGGCGCAGGGCCTTCTGCTGTGCACAGGGTCACAATGGCACAGAACAACAACATGACATCGGTCTGTGACCACAGGCCAGACTGCTCTCGGCTGCCTTGGAGGGGACCCAGGCTCGCGGCACCCCAAGTATAATGGTTGTGGACTTTTGAGATCCAGAGGGGTTTTCAATGGCTGGCAGTCAGAAGTAGATCCCCAGGCCTTTCTTCCTAGCCGGTCACAGTCTCGAAGCTCTGCTGAAACCAGCTCAGCCTCACGCAGGCCTCTCCTGACAGGCAGGTGGTGGCTGCCCCTGGGGTGCATTGACTGGGAATCGAACCTAGCCCTCCTGGGTAGAAGGCGAGGATCCCACCAGCAGCCACCAAAGCCTCTGTGGAGCTGTGGCTGGGGCTCCCTTCAGCTCTGTGCCAGCCGGGCTGGCTTGTTTGGCCAGCATAGGTCTCAGGCAGGGATAGGCCAGGCTGGAGGGCTTGTTCCTTAGGAAGCCTACACTGAGTGGGGGCCAAACATCTGAGGAGGGGCGTATCCCAGGGCCCTGGTAAATCTTCAAAGTCTTCTTGGAAGAGGCGGACTTCCAGGAGCAGGCAAGGCATAGAGGAGCGATTCTCAACCTGGGGGTCATGACCCCTTTGGGGTTCAAACGACCCTTTCAGGGGTCTCCTGATTCATAACAGTAGCAAAACGACAGTTGTGAAGTAGCAATGGAAATAATTTCATGGTTGGTAGGGTCACCACCACATGAACTGTGTTAAAGGGTCGCATGTGGCATGAGGAAGGTTGAGAACCACTGGCATAGAGGTTGAGTCTGAACCCAGACCAGTGGGTGGGGCTGCAGACAGCCTTTGGGAGGAGGAGATAGTGGCTAGGGCCCAGGCTGGCAGGAAGGGGGCACGGGCATGGGAAGGTGAGGGGTGGGAGGAGTGAGAGTGCTCAGTTCGCTGGCCTTGCCATCAGTCCCCTGCAAGCCGGGAGTGTTTAACATCTTGGGCTAATTAGCCGCTGCTGCCTGCTACTGTGGAGGGAGGAGAGGGGAGTTTGGAAGCAGCAGTTTTGAAAGCCGCTCCTTGACAAAGCCAGCCTGGGAGGTTTCAAAGAAGACTTCTGAGCGGCCTGCACGTTTCATGCACATTAGATCCTGGCTTCCCAGCTCCAAAGACAAACAGTGGGATTTGAGGGCTCTCTTTCCCTTTTGGAGACGGCTCATTCTGAGCGCTGAGCTCGCAGCTGGGGAGGGGGCAGAGCCGCTGTTTCATCTTCTCTGCACACTGCAAAGCTTCCCAGGGTGCCCCAGAAGCTCTGCAGCCCCAGACTAGTCGAGCAGGTGCCTGTGAGCAGCTGGGGGTGGCGATGAGCGCTGGGGCAGGTATTGTTGAGCTTGGTGAAGGTTTCTGATAGTCATGATCTCCTAAATGAGGGTGTGTGTGATGGGGTTCCACTTCCTGCCTTTCACTGCCTTTTCTTGTAATGGGCATCTCCATTTCCCAAGCTGCCTTACTGCCTGGCTTCTGGAAAGGTCCAGTCCATTGGAGGCATGTGGGAGGAGGGGAAGTCAGGACACTTCTCTCCACTCTGCTTCTACCTGCCTCTCTCTCTCTCTCTCTTTGGCTCCTGCCGGGAAGTCCCTGCCTGCATGGCACAGGGGCTTCCAGCAGACTGGACGTGGCTATAGTTTCTGTCTAATGGTCTTGACTCCCGCACCCCCTTCTTGCTGAGGGGGCATCTCTGCTCTTGCTGATCCCTGGGACATCTTGCTGTCTTTCATCGGTCCTCACCTTTTCTGTCACCTGCACCCCCACATCCCTGATGCCAACTCCTGGCTGGGACGGTTGGGAGCAGACTCTGGAATGAGCGAATGAAAGCCCTGCTGGTTCCCTTCAGAGAGAGACTGAACTGCTGGGCCAGGACGGGTTCCATCTGCCCATCGGGTCCAGGGCAGTGCGTGTTAACCCTCGGCTAGGGCACATGCCTCAGGCCTGTGGGTGTTGCGAACACTCTGGGGCTGTCCCCTTCCACCCAGCATGTGCGGTCTCATTGCACATGGTTCTGCAGCCTGGTGAGAAGGCAGCAGGCAGGGTCAAGGTACAACAAGGTGCAGGCCGAGAAGTCACCTGCTGCCAGCCTTTCTGCCTTTATCTCTGTCAATGCTGACTGGGCAGGTCATTTTCTTCTCCTTTATGGAGGAGAAGACAGCCTCTAAAAGCTCAGGCAGCCTCTTTTCTCTCTTCCAGGCCCTCTAATAGGCCCTCTTTATCCACTCTTTCTCCCATGTGGGCCTTGTCTCACCCACCTGAATCCACCTGGCTGCTGCTGCTCACCTGTCCCCCTCCCACTGCCAGCATAGGCCTAGAGGGCTGCGTCCAGCCCCCAAGGAGTTCTGGGTGGGCTTCAACCCCAGATCTCACCACCACCCATCCAGCACTTAGTTCATAGAATCACCTGGATCCCTATGAGATGAGATTAACTGGATGGCAGCGTTTCCCCTTAGTTTTTCTGTTCACTGATGCCTCCGAGGGTGTTCTGCTGGTGTAGTGGGTCACTAGATGGACTGACAGCCACAGGGCCATCAGTTTAAAGCCACCAGCTGCCTCGCGAGAGACAGATAAGGTTTTCTACTCCCACGACCAGTCACTGGCCACTGGCAGTGAGCTTGTATTTTTCTACTGTGCCTCCAAATTACCTCCTAACCAGACATTCCACTTTTGGAGAAACAGTCCCGATTTTTGGAAAGAATACACAACAAGCTAGGGAATGGCTGGAGAATGGAAAGGGAATACTCCACACACACCCCTCCTGGTCCATGTTGAAATCTGGTCACTTTACTCCTAACCCACCTTCCCCACCTCCTCCCGGGGGCCAGGGCTTTCTGAAACACGAGGCTTACTGCTCTTACTTGGAAACAAAGCCCTGCCCTGGAGCTCTCTGGGACTTGGTCCAGCCCCTGCTCCTGAAGGACATCTTGCTTCTCACACCCGCACTCCAGATTCAGCATCCTGGAGCCCCGCAAAGCTCGTGGCTGAGGCTGAGTCACCTCGGGCCTGTGAGACGCCAGGGCTGGGACCTTTGTGGGGGCAGACCCAGGGGATCTTTCTTCTGGGGAGTGGCTGGCGGGGGTCAGCGCTTTGGTTTGCAGGGGAATGCTTAACCAGCGCACCACCAGGGCTCCTTTGTGGGCCACGTAGAGACCCTCAGATGAAGCTGGCCAGCTCCTGGTCTTCTCTTCCTTCCCTGGGACGCTCCTTCAAGGCCTGCAGGGCCATTGCTGGGCTCCCTGCCTTGGGCTGTATTCCTCCCTCCTTGCCCTTCCATCACACCACACCATAGCCTTCTGCTTTCATCTCCCATTTTCCTAGTAGATCGCAGGCTTCCCCTGTGTCCATCCCTTTATTTTAAAGTGCGTCCTGAGTACTAATTTCATGCCACGTGGTGAGACAGGGCGGCTGGAAAGAAACATCACATCCTGGAGGCACGGTGACAGTGGGTGATAGCAAAGGAAGGGGTGTGAGGTCCCCTGGGTAACCCCACACGAATCACTCTGCCATCTGGTCCTTGCTGATGCAGAACGACCCCATAAGATGGTGACTCTTTGTGGGGGCAAAAGCCCCTCCTGTCTCCAGAGGTGCGCCTGATGGTTTTGAACTGCTGGCCTTGCAGTGAGCAGGTCAACTTGTAAGCGCTGCAGGCTAGTTCATGACCCTTTCCTCAGTCCTGGCACCACTGGGCCCCGAATGCCCACTGTTCTGCTGGGGCCAGGCTGACTCCTCACTGCTCCGGGAGCTCCTGTGCGCTTGATAAACATGAACCGAATCAGAACTGGACTTGCATCTGTGGGAGTGAGCTGGGATGAGCTTTGTTGCCTGCACAAGCCCGAGTCACTGGGCACTGGACTGTCTCCCTCTCTCTCAGCCTTCTTTTTCAAATCTTTCACTCACCAGCTGGGCGACTTTGAACAAACCATGCAGCTCTCTGAGTCTCAGGGCTCTTCTCTGCCAAATGAAGAGAATACTCAGAGAGGGACCCCGTGCCGGTGAGCAGAGGGTCACTGGGCAATGGGAAGCCCCTCACAGGGAGACGGACACAGTGGCTGTCACGGGGCTCACCCAACGATTGCGATGGGGGGCACAGGGTCAGGCTGGGCTTCACCCTGCTGTACAGGGGGATCTGTGAACCAGAGCCAACAACAACACGCCACAGGTCTGAGTGCAAGATCCTCAACACGCTACACCCACAATCCGGGAGCAATGTCTGGCATAGCGGAAACAAAGCAAAACAAAATCCCAAACTGAAACCGAAAGAAACCCAACGCCATGAACCAATTCCAACCCATAGCCACCCTGGGAGGCTGCTGGTCACGTGGAGCGTTGTTCAAACCCACCTGGCCTTCGGAGAGAGCCAACGGAGGCTGTCTGTGCCTGCAGAGTTACAGTCTTCGGAAGCCTTAAGAAGCAGTTCTGCTCGGTCCTACAGAGCTGCTACAAATTGGTCTAGCGCTTATTGTCCTTGGGTGCCCATTGAGTGAGTCATTTCGGACCCATAGCGACCCCATGCAGAAAAGGACAGGGCCCTGCCTGGTCCTGCACCGACCTCACAGCCCCATCCTGCTGCCGGTCTTCCTCTGTTAGAGCCCACCCTCCTTTGCATTAAACACGGAGCCCTTTCCCACCGACAGGCCTCTCCTGCCAGCGTGTCCAGAGCACGTGTACGAGTCTCCCTATTCTGGCCTTGAGAAGTCTTTACCAAGGGTTGTCATTCCCACGACAGGGTCCCCTCTGCATGGGACCCCGCAGACCCCACCCACGCGGCCTCACACACAATGGGAGTCTCGCCTGCCCTCCTGTGCAGACGGTGTGGGGAAGTGGAACTTCCTTAGGCATGCTTGGACGGGCTGGGATTAGCAGGGGCCCTGAGATTGCGCAGAGAGGGCCCAGGCGGAGTGGGGCGGGAGAGGACAGAGGGCGATGGAGAGAGGACAGAGCAGAGGCTCTGGGCCTAGGGTCCGGATTTCCTAGACTCAGGAAACCACGTGGCTCAACAATTGAGGGCGCTTAGCTGACAATCCCTCAGACACACTGGGTCTGCTGTAGCGCTCACGGCCCACCCACCCGAGTGCCAGGAATGACAGCTCTGCACTTAATCAGACTCATTCACATTTTCGTCCCTTCACTCGCCAACAATTGCTTTCCTACTCTGGCCAGGCATTGTCTTGGGTGCGGGGCATCGTGCACTGGACAACATGGACACAGGTCATGGTCCTCGTGTGATATAAGCACTGGGGGCAGGAAAGACATGGCTAAATAAATAGATTAAAATACCTCTGAGGCCACCCCCATGGGGGTGGCACACAGGGGACACCAGGAGAGCTGGCTTCTCCCTCTTCGGGGTGCCCTGTCCCCCACAGCCTTTGCCAAGCATTCCTGTGACATTGTCTCCTGCTTGTCTATCTCCTGCTATCACGCTGTAGGCAGCCTGAGGGCAGGGACTCTGATTCTACTCTTAGCAGTAATTGGTGCATACAGATGCTAAAACTGTTCTGTGGGTTGCATCTTAGTTCAGGAAGCCTCTGGCCACGTGACCCCTCAGGACAAAGATTAACTTGTGGATCAGACCTGGCTATAGCCAGCCTATTTTGATCCCGATCGTGTTATGGAGCACCAGTCGTAGAGTGCTTAAGTGTCGGGCTGAGATTCGCATGGTAGGCAGTTCCGAAACCACTAGCAGCTACACGGGAGAAAGACTGGCCTTCCTACTCCCACAGTCACAGTGTTGGAAACCTACAGGGGTCAATGAGTCAGCATTGAGTCCTTCACTGTGAGCATAGTGGTTTCATATTGAGCTGCTAACCACAAGGTTAGCAGTTCAAAACCACCAGCCTCTGTGTGGGTGAAAGATGAGATTTTTCATTGTGTAAACAGTCTCAGAAACCCACAGACACATTTGCCTTGTCTGATGGGGTCACCGTGAGTCAGGATAGACTTGATGACAATGAGTCTCAAGCTCAGAAGGTTTTTCACATTTTAAAAGAATTAACGTTGGCGAGGGTGGGGTGAGATCAAAGAATAATATGCTACAGATACATATGTGGCCCACAAAGCTGGAATCAGTAGCCTCTGTCCTCATCCAAAGGAACCCTGGTGGTGTAGTGGGTTATGAGCAGGGCTGCCTTCCTCAAGCTCGGCAGTTGCAAACCACCAGCTGCTCCGTGGGATGAAACCTAGGCTTTCTATTCCCATAGACTCCAGGGGCAGTTCTGCTCTGCCCTGTGGGCTCGCTGTGGTCGGCAGGAGCTTATGGCAGGGCTCTCGGTCCTTTTCCAGAGGATGTCGGTCCATCCCTGCTGTGCTGCCCTCTCTGGACCTGAGCGTCCTCACCCTACGGAGGGGCCTGAGCTGTATTCCGCAACGCTTCCTCCTTGGCGTGAAGTCACGTGATCCTGCACCTGTGCTTCCTTGAGAGCTGGGCTTTACCTCTCATCTGCAGTGCCCAGCAACCCGCCCTGCTTCCCCCTCACACCCCCCGTGAGCAGCAGGGCAGTTAGTAGCCTGGGTGAGCAGCCCCTCCTCTCCTGAGGGTTGCTTGCTTGCAGCGAACCCGCTGCCACCCTCCCTCCCCAGCTTCCCCGTGGGCCCCTCACTTCCACACATGACCTTTCTTCACCTGCCTTAGTCGAACCAGTGTGTCTGCATTCTCCTTGCTGCTCTGCCCACTTCATGGCACTGCCACCTGCTGGCACTGCTGCTCGCTGGCCTGCCCTTCCCTTTGCCCTGATGACCCCCAGGCCAGGTGAATCACCTTCTGCCCTCACTGAGCAGAACTAGCTGTGGGCTTCTTCCTGCCATCTAAATCCACTCTGACAACAGGGGGCTTCCTGCACGCCCCTGTCTGGCTCTGACCTTCTGGGTCCAGGGGCCCAGACTGGGGAAGATGCATCCCAGGGGAATGAGGAGGGAATGTCAGACTTGGTTACTATGCAGTGGAATCTGGATGCTGCCGGGGGTGTGGGTGTCATACTGCATTAAGTGGAAACTTCCAGGTCCACTCCCTACAGCTGCCTGCTCCTCCTGCCCTACCCCCTGCTTGATGCCACACTCCATGGCATTTCTGACTCCTGTGGATGTAGGCAGGGTCTCCTGAGGACCCCACCTTTGGGAGACACCACTTTACCAGGAGCCATGGGGTGTGTGTCTGCGTTTGTAAGGGTTGAGCTGAGAACCACAAGGCCAGCAGTTCTAAACCAACAGCTGCTCCTTGGGAGAAAGACGGGGCTTTCTACTCCTACAATGAGCTACAGTCTCAGAAACTCACCGGGGCACCTCTACCCTGTCAGGTGCCTAGGGGTTGGCATAGACCCAATGACACAGGTTTGGCTTGCGGAGTACACCATTGGAGCCATGAAGGTTTGGTCTCTGAGCAGATTTTCCTGCCCCCTCCCATGGTCAAGGTTCCTATTCCATGCCCAGACACCTTTCAGGTGATGGGAGAGTCCACAAACCCAGGACTCATCCATCCTGCTCAGCCGTCATGCCCAATGGAAGCCTGGGTGTCAGGGACTGCACTTGGGAAGGCCCACCAGAGCAGATCATGGAGGATGATGGGGACCCAGCAGCCATGCTGGTCACATGGGCTCCCTTCCTACCTTGCTCACCCTCAGTGTCACCTTTGAGAGTGCCTTCCTCCTGTGCATTCTGGGACATCTTTAGGTTGAGGACATTAGAGGCAGGCAGAGACATCAAAGGGTGGCAGAGAGCCACGTGTCCACACCTCCTAGAATGGAAGGAAGTGGAGGTACCTGACTCTGAGGTACAGAGCATGAAAAGGGAGGTGTGGAGGGGAGAGGAGGCTAATCCTGAGACCTAGATCCCAGAGCGCACCACCTGGGCAGGCATCCTGGGAGGGCATCCCCCCTCCCCTCGCCTTTCTCTCACGCTCCCTAACTCTGCATGTTACCATTGTGTCCTGTGGACTTCCAGGGTCCCCCTGTCTTCAGCCTCACCCTCCTTGCCCCACGGCTGCCAGCAGGCTGCTGACACCCAGAATTACAGTCTCTCCCCTCCCTGCTCCAGGTCCTCACTGGTCATGGTGACACACAGGCACGAGCAGCCTGCTGCAGCCCTTGGGTCTCTCCTGACTGTCTCAGTGCTCAGAGCCGGGCAGCCCTGAACATGCCTGCCTGCTCTCCTCTGTCAGTGCAGGCTCACCGCTCCACGGAGGAGTCTGCTCACCTGTGGTGTCTTGACTCAAGTGCCACCTCTCCCAGGAAGCCCCCCTCTGTCTCGCGCGGTTCTTCCACCCCCATTGAACTGGGCTCCTCTCCGGTCGAGCATCCTCTGCGTGTGTGCTCTTTGTTGTTTATGGGTGTTCATTCTGACTCTTGTCAGTGAGTGAGTCCGATGCCTTCTTCATTGCCTCTGTAGCCCTATGTTTGGCTGGCACTGCTGGTGTGTAATAAAGTTGGGGAGGTCTTAAATTAATAAACTAATGAATGGCTGAGGCCATGGAGAGCCACTCAAGGAGTCCTTACCACTTCCTGTTCATTCTCCGAGGCCCCTGCAGGCCTTGGGGAGACAGGTCTTGGAGCCTACCATCTGGATGCCCATAAAGGGACTCCTAGGAAGAGAGGTGCCCCATGCACTCCCCAGCCCCTGCCCCCCATCCTGATCTGCCTCTGTTCAGACAGAGGAGCTGCATTGCTGTGACATCATCCATGCTGGCCAGCTCCAAACTAGGTCAGGCCTGGCTGCCAGGACCAACGGGAATCGGCCAGCACGCACTGCCCAGTGGCTTGGCCACGTGGCTGCAGCTTGTGGGTGTGCTGCCAGCAGGGAAGCTGCTGAGGTAGATGGGGGAGTGCCTGGGGGTGAAGCTGGGGCCAGGGGTGGAGGAGGGTGGATACTGAGGCCAAGGCGAGGTTAAATGTCTCCCTGGTTTCAGTCTCACCAATTAATTAGCTCACAAAACCATTCGTTCTTTCGCTTCTTGCTTCAACAAGCACTTACTGCATGCTCACCCCATGCCAGCTGCTGTATGAAGTGCTGGGGGCGGAAGAAGAGAGATCTTTGTCCATAGAAGGAGGTCAACATGACCAACCGCAGGGAAGTGGGACAGAGTGGTCCCGAGGCACGTGCAGAGGCTCTGGGCCTGCAAGCGTCAAGGGCAACTAAGAGGGGCTGTGGAGGGAGAAGGATGGGGCTCTCTGCTCCTGGAAAGAGTTTCAGTCCCACACATCCTGGGGAAGCTCTGCCCTGTCCTACAGGGTGTTGATGAGTCCCCTGGTCTCACTGGCTGTGGTGGAGGTCAGGGTAGTGTAGATGGTTCCCTTACCCGGCCTTGAACTACAAGGTTGCAGGTTCAAGTTTACCCCCGAGGCATCTTGGAAGGCTAGGACCTGCTCCCCAAAGAACCCCGTGGACCCCAGCTTTACTCTGATGGATTTGGGGTTGGCTCAATGGCAGCTGGGTGAGAACTGGCTGGTGGGAACCAGTTAGCCACCCTGCGTGCCAGCTGCCTGCACACCCTTCAGACCCCTCCCCACAGGGTGCATCCCAGACCTTATCGCCAAATCAGACACCAAAGGTATCACCCTATGTGCCCCAAGACCTGTCTCTCCGTTCTCTCAGCCCTGTGACTTTGACGAGGTACACCAGCTTCTACTGTTATCCTTTACAATTTACTCTCCACACAATGGCTAAGATGATCTTGTTTTAAATATGAATTTATTCTCCAAAGAGATATATATGCCCATGGTACAAAATAGAAGAGGGAGAACCGAACCAACCCCCCAAGAGGGAGACCATGTCACTCCTTTATTGAAGACCCAGTCCGTGATGTCTCATCTACTTAGAATGAAAGCCAAGCTCCCGGCTTGGTCTATGAAGCCCTTGCTCCTGGGGACCAGCCTGCCTCTCGGAGCCCACCCTCCTTCCCGTGTCCTCCCTGGCGGTGAACTTGTCTCCTTTGAACCTCCTCAGGCCTTTGTCTGTGCTGCCCCCTCTGCCAAAGTCAGCTCCACCTCCTTGTCAATCAGCTCTTGGCATCATGCCCCCTCCTCAAAGAGGTCTTCTCTGATTGCCAACCCAAAGTGTCTACAAGGTGCCCTCTTGTTGTAGCAGCAGCAGCAACAACAAAAATCTGTAGAATACAATTCAATAACCTGCATGTATTAAAAATAGACAATTTGCTAAGATTGACATCTCTATATAACTGTGAAATCATCACAGCACAATCAAGGAGGTAAACAAGTACACTACTTCCTGGCTCCCCAAACCCAAAGCATCCTTTTCCCATCTGGAATTCCTGCCCAGAATTTCCCAACACTCATGGTTCCACATTTGGCAGCTGGAGATTTATTTTAATTTTATAGATTTCCATATTATGTACTCTCTTTTTTAGCCTGAACAATTTTTTACCACTCTGCATAATAGTCTAGACTCATCTATGTTTGATGTGTAACTCACTCCTTAATTTACAATGCTGAATAAAGCACCATTACCTAGCAATACCACCACTTATTTAACCTGTTGAGGAACCTTTGGCTTGTTGGGGACATTTGGGGCTATAAGAAATAAAGGGGCTGGAACATTACTGTGTAAGTATTTTAGGACCTCTGCTTTCATTCCTAATTCTTCATTCTGAAATTCATCAGACATGACATCAAGATGTATGGATAGTTACTAATGATTGGAAAGGGGAAGTTGGAACCAGAGAGGCAGGATCAGTCATTGGAAAATTGAACCTTGGTGGTGGAAACAAAGCTGGAGCTCAGAAGATAGAATCCTGCAAGAGCAATAGCTTCTTTATTGCAAATACCCCCTTTCAGCCACACAAATGGCAACTGTATGCTTGGATGTTGCCCGATGGACTGCACAAGGATCAACTTGACTCCACTGGTGGGATGAGCTGATGGAGAAGCTCAGTGTCATCTGCTAGAACAAGGCCAGGGGCTGACAGCTATGGAGAAGACCATCAGTTGTTCATTTGTCAGTGTGGGTTAAAGCTGAAGAAGATTAAACCAAGTCTACAATGGCCAAAATACCACCATGAGCACATCCATCTCAAGAACGGATTTGGCTCATGTATCTGACAAGTTTTGAGATGACACGAGGAGCAAACAAAAAAACCAGACCATGGAGAACAAGAACAAACATCATGTGTGAAGAGAAAAAAGGTTATTAAAAGACATGGGGACACCAGGGCAGTGATACCTAAAAAAAAAAAAAAAAGACACGGGGAGCTGAGCCCCGGTAGCGTAGTGGTTGAGTGTGGGACTGCGGCCGACTGGCTTGGCGGTTCAAATCCAGCAGCAGCAAGTCCTACCAGAGGGCAGTGATGTTTAAAAAAAAAAAAGACATGGGGGGGGGTGGAGATAAAAGAAAAAGACCAAAGTGGATGCCAGATGTGGAGGTTACTTAATCTCCTGTCAACTTGAAAAGGGGTGAAGTCTAGTCTCTTGCAGCTTGATGATCTCATTTGGAGGCTCTGCAGAGATAAATAGCTCACTGGAGGCTACATACAGGCAGGGGCTCTGCTTGTCTTCCTGTTGAGAAGTCACATGGAGCTATGCTGAGGGAGTCAGGGTCCTGGAGCTGGAGGACCCACTTAGAGATCCACATCAGTGCTAGGATGCTTCTGCCACCACAGGATCCACAAGAGTTTCTACCCATTGGCCTGTGGTCTTCCCATATTTGGCATCACTGCATGGCTGCATGAGTCTAAAGAGGAATCTTTGGGTTAGAATCAACATGTGGGCTAAAATTGGGCTTATGGACTTGATTGGACTGGGCTAGGATGTTTTCTTAACATACAATTGCTTTTGGACAAAGTTCTTTCTTACACAGATTTGAATGTCTATAAGTTTGTTTCTCTAGTCAACCCTGACTAACACACCAGAAGAGACTCTGAACCTAGCTCTTGAAAGTAGAGTAAGTAGCTAAAACAAATGGATAGTAGCTAAATGTAGAGTAAGTAGCTAAAGAAATGATGATGCAAGAGAGCAGAACACAAACTTCTAAAAGGCAGCTGGAGAAGCAAAGTAAACATTGTAAAGGAACGTGCAAAGATGTGGAATTAGAAAACCTAGTGGGAAGGACACCTTCAACATATCTCAAACTGAAAGAATTACAGATAAAATTTAAGTCCCAAGTTACACTAGTGAAGGGTTCTATGGGCAAAATATTGAATGGGACAGGAAGTATCAAAAGAAAATGGAAGAATGGGATGGCAATTCCAGGGTGACATGGGAGAGGGGAAGATGCGGAAAAATAAGTGAGTGCGAACAAACCCAGGTACAAGGGAATGACAAGGGAATGAAAATTGATGGTGATGAGGGTATAGGAGGTCTGGTAGGGCTTGATCAAGGGCAATATAACTGAGAGGAATTCCTGAAACCCAAATGAAGGTTGTACATGATAGTGGACATAAGGAAAAAACTAAGAGGCAAAGGGCACTTATACAGATCTAAATATAGGCATATGCATATATAAATATATTTATATATGACAATGGGGAAATAGATCTAGTACATATATTTATAGGTTTAGTATTAAGGAAGCAGATGAACATGGGACCCTTCTCAAATATGCCTTCAGCACAAGAACACTTTGTTCTAATAATGCGGCACTCTCAAATGCTCATCTCCCTGACATGATTGCTGGAGACAAAGTGAGTGCATAAGCAAATGTAGTGAAGAAAACTGATGGTGTCCAGCTATCAAAAGATATAGTGTCCGGGGTCTTAAAGACTTGAAGTTAAGCAAGCTGCCATCTAGCTGAGAAACAACAAGGGCCACATGGAGGAAGCACACCAGCCTGTGTGATCATGAAGTGTCAATGAGGTCAGGTATCAGGCATTAATGACCCAGAGCAAAAAATCATAATATGAATGAGGTGGGGTAGTGTGCAGTGGAGGCCCAAAGTCAATTTGTAAGCAATTGGACATCCCCTTACAGAAGGGTTGTGGGGAGAAGATGGGTCAGTAAGGGTGCAGAGTAACACTGATAAAACATGCAGCTTTCCTTTGGTTCTTTAATGCTCCCCCCCTCATTATCATGACCCAAATTCTACCTTACAAATTTGGCTAGATCAGAGCATGTACATAGGTATAGATAAGAGCTGGAAACACAGGGAATATAGGACAGATAAACCAAGCCACATACTCATGCCAAGAAATGTTGCTCTGGAAGCAGGCTGATGTGTGCAGAGCCTTGTGGATCCAAAGTGGGTGGAAACATGGCAGAGCAATGACAGCTTTCAGGGTCAGCTGCAGAGTTCCAGCAAGCAGGAAGGCAAAGTGACAGAGAGAGGGGGACATTCCCCAGAGTCCCTCCCTCTTATACAAAAGGCCATACTCCCAAGGAGATGTCATTAAGCTACCATGTGATTGGCAGGTGTGACTCCACAACTAGTCAGGAGTGTCTGGTTGACATATCATCCAACTCTCACAGTAGTGGTAGCTAGGCACTACCTAGTTTTTTTGTTTCTAGGTTTGCCAAGTTTGGTGTTGGCTTGGTCCCGTAAGTCCATGGGACAGTCTGTTTCCCTGTGCCTTTTGATGGTCACCACTCCTCAGACGGGGAACAAAAATTGTACCCACAGGTAGCCGTGCCTGAGCTTTCAAGATCTTAGTCACATTGGAAAAAAAAAAGAAAGGTCTTTGTCAGCACTCACCAAAGTAGGATGTGGAATGTTCTCTTTGTGAACTATGTTGTGTTACTTGACCTTAGGGTCCTCCAAGACGATGATCCTGATCCCCCCACTCAATGGCTCATTTTCTAAAGGTGTTTGGGACGAAGATTTTCGAACTGTGTCCCCACCTGCTTTTCCATTTTCATGGGCATAGTTGCAGCAAAGGCACACATGTACAAACATACTCTAAACTCACTGCTCTTGGGCTGATTTCAACTCACGTATATTTATGGACACACGCATGGCTCCCTCCAGGTTTTATCTGTAGTCTCCTCCCACTTGTCTTCTGAAGAGAAGTTCTTAATTTTACAGACATCCAATTGGTCAATTTTTCTTTTTTATGTATCATGCTGTAGCTGGGAAATTTTTGCCCAGCTCAAGGTCATGACAATCTGGTCCTGGATTTTCTCCTGGAAGTTCTGGTAGTTTTAGATTTGACATTTAGGTCTATGCCTCATTTTATATATGATCAATGTTTATTTTCTTGCTTGTCATATGGATTTCTGATTTTTTCAACACCTTTGAAAAAACCTCTTCTTTCTCCTATAAGTTGCCTTTGCACCTTTGTAAAATATCCTTTGATTGGACATGTGTTGGTCTCTGTGTCTCTCCAGTCTGTGCCCTTGTCTGTTTGCCCATCTCCACGGCAGTGCCACATGTGTCCTGACTGTACTGCTCTGCTGTGGCCCTGCCAGTCCTCAAGGAAGGGAGGTGAGCCCTTCACCTCAGGTACTTTGTGGTTCTTTTAAAAAGTTGTTTTGGCTATTTGAGGTCCTTTATATTTTCACATGAATTACAGAATCAGCTTGCCCAATTCTCCAAAGATGCTTGCTGGGATTTTGATTGGGATGAAATGTATAAATTGAATCTATGAATCCATATTGACAGAATGTTATCTTTACAATATTAAGCTTTTTAACCTACCAATACGGGCCATCTCTCTCTTTATTTAAGGTTTTTTAAAGATCTCATCAATATTTTATAATTTCCAGTATACAGACCTTGTACATATGAGTACTGCATATTTTTGATGTCAATGTAAACAATGTTTTAAAGTTTACATTTTAGAACAAAATTTTTACTTTTAATTGATTGACTATTTTATTTATTAGGAAATAAAATTGACTTTTGTGTATTGAGCTTGTTTCTTGCCACATTGAAAGGCTCACTTATTTATCTTCATAGCTTTTGTTGAAGATTCTCCTAGTTTTTCTACACATACGACTCCATCACCTGTGAATAGAAACTGTTCGGTTTTTCTCCTTTCCATTGGAGGCCCTTTTCTCCCTTGCCACCCATTTTACTGTGCGGTGTAGTTTGGAATCAAGGTGATAAGAGCAGGCTTCCTTCCCTTCCTTGGTCGTATGGGAAGAAAGTCTTTCAGTCTTTCACCATTGTGATGCTAGCTGCTAACTGCACACGGTTTGTCAGCTTCAGGAAGCTTCCTTCTATTTCCAGTTTGCTGAACATTTAAAAGATCACGAGTGGCTTTTGTCAACTGCTTTTACTATTTCTGCTCGTTCGGCTCTTGTTAGGTGCTAGTGCGATTATCTTGTAGGATTTTATTTTTGGGGTCCATGATCTGGTCAGTTACACTGTCAACCCACTTTAGAGCCTTGTAGGTATCCCACTTGGTCAGCGTGCATAGTTATTAGAAAGTATGGTGGGGTTCTCTTGGCTAAAGTTTCATTTAGAATTTTGTGATGTTGGCTAAATGCTGGACAGTTCACACTCACCAACACTCCCCACGAGAAAGATGAGGCTCCCGCAAATGCCGGCAGCCTCAACTTCATAGAAGTTTTCTACAAATTGGCACCCACTCAGAGGCAGTGGGTGGCTTCTGAGGGGTCTTGAGCTATAGAAATTTGACCCTGTAATGTCCTTTTCTGATTTTAATACCAGAGTCATGCGGGCCACATTAGGTGAATTTTGAAGTATTTCTTTCTCTTGATTTTGAGGAAGAGGTAGTGGAGATTTGACATTAGAAAAAAACACACCCATGGAAGTCAAATCAACATGGAGTCTTCTTGGGGGGAGGATACCTTTAACTGCAATCCCAAATTCTCTCACAGGCACAGGGGAATCAGCTCATCGATTCCTCCTTGAGTGCACACTGGTAGTTTGTCATCGCTTTATTTTGAATTATTCAGACAGTCCTTTGCATTATCTGGAAAATCCTTATTTATTTCCTTAGCATTTCAGGTATGTTTCTCCCCCTCCCCGCAAGACGGAGCTCCTGGGGCAGAGACAGTCCTTCTTACCTTTGCACCTGGTACAGAGCTGGAGGAATCGCTGGGGGACAGGTGTTGGTCATGCTAGAAGCTGGCCCCAGCTGGTGATGACTCTGCAAAGAATGGAAGGATACACTCACTGCCTGCTCCTCTGCCCTGCACATAGTCAGTCCTGGGCCCGTCCACTGTGACCCACAGGGCTGGTGTCAGACGTCGATTGCCAGATGTTTCCTCCTCATCTGCCTTCGCTTGGAAGCGCTGCTGCAACCCCTTGGCGTCGCAGCCACGCGCCAGCCTCCCAGACCGCAGTGGCCGCATATTTGGTCTGCTGGCTGGGTGGAAGATGAGCATTCCGTCACTGCGGCACTGCTGCCCATGGAATCGAGAGATGCTATTTTAATTTTCACACAGAGGCTGCCACATTTACATTCACATTTTATACTAGAGAAAAACAAAGAAGAGGCGTAGGGAGGTTCAATAAATCACTCAGGACCATATCATTTAATATTAAAGTGTCAAAGTGACATCTGCAGAGAAACGAGACCGTGGGTGGGTAGTGTCCAGCTCAACGGCCAGATAAGGGCCGGGAAAACACCTGTGCCAGCTAACATCACACTCCACCAAGGGAGGCAGCTCCAGCCATCACGATTTGGGTGGGAGATGTCCAGCCCATGAATGCATGGCCCATGATTGATGCTATAAAAATCAAATGACCCTTGGCAAAGAAAAGCTTCCTTACCTACGACATTAGGCAGTGGGCCTCCACTTTCGGAATATGTAGAAATCTCTTCCTTGTTGTAGGCTATGGAGTCAGTGCCGGGGCGATTCCACAGAGTGTCCTAGGTGGCAGTCCTTCCCAGAATAGATCGCCAGGCCTCTCCCCCGCAGCACCACTGGTGAGTTTGAACCACTGCCTTGTGCTTAACCAGATGTCACCAGGGCACATTAAGATTCCCATGGAGCATAGACTCAAAGGGCCAGGGACCTTCAGGAGTATAGATACTCATCATCAAGAGACCACACTGAGAGCTCTGGCCTACCTGTGTAGAAGCTCGCTTGCTTTCTCCCTGCCATGTAGTAGATGCCGGCTCTCTAGACAAGGGAGAGACTGCAGCTCTTAATGGGAGTAGAGAACCCCATTTTGCTCCTGAGGAGCAGAGCAGCTGGCAGTTTTGAACTGGCGACCTTGTGGTTAGCAGCTGTGCTAGTTATAGAATTGTTTGTCAATTTGAGATGATAAGCGGTGAAGGGGTGGAGTCTAGCCTGTCAATCCAGTCATAACCAATGAAGCCTCTGTGTGGCCAGGACCTTCTCCTGAGGATTCTTGAGAACTCCTGCCTTTCCCCTTGGAGGCAAGAGACACCCTCTCTTGGCTCACTTCCGGGAAGACATTGCAGCTGACTCATGGACTTACACATGGACTTACAGTAGTACCCTGAGCTGGAGGAGCCACGTGGAGACTCCTGCAAGCGCTGAGATGCTTACAATGCCACTGGACCCACAAGACTTCCCACCCACTGGCCTGTGATCTTCCCGCATTCGGCATCATTGCATGTGTTTCGTGAGTCTGAAGAGGACTTTCTACATTGGTAACAGACATAGGGGATAATATCAGATTTTTGGACTTGGTCTGCACTGGGCTGGGGTGTTTTCTCAATATTCATTGCTCTTGTATAGAAAGCTCTTTCCTATACAGAGATGCGAGTCTATGGATTTGTTTCTCTTGTCTACCCGGACTACCACTGCAGCCCAATGTGTAACCACTGTGCCACCAGACCCCTTGTGTAAGTGCAGAGAGGTGAAAGTGCTGACTCTACTTAGCAAGGTGGAGTCCAGGTGGCATTGTCAGGTCACTTTGGGTTACTGACTGCACAGTCTGAGGTTCCCACCCACTCACTGCTCTGAAGGAGAAGGACGAGACTGCCTGCTCTGCTGGGTGGGCAGCGGTTCCCTGGCAGCGGGTTTGGGTTGGGGGTGTTTGGACTTAGGTAAGGAGAGGCTGTGTGTGGAGCCCAGCAGGCATGGCTGTGGATACCAAGTGCTCAGGGCCCTGCTTGGGCTGGCCGGGTGTTTTCAGACAGACACAAACATGGCCCAGGGGTGCTAAACCAAACCGATCAAGTCCCTTTTCAGGACCAGTGACTTACGAGCCAATTATTTTCTTTTCTAATCCTGTGTACCTCAAGTGTCCAGAGATGGGGCCCCGCTGTTTCTCTGCTTTTAATAAAAGGGTAAACAGTAGGGACCTTTCCAGCTTTGGATAAGGCCCCAGATCCTCACTGCCCCCCTCCTCACTCTGTGTCTGGCTCCATGTGAAAGTGGGGCCCAGGGTGTGGGGATGAGAGAGGCAGGGACATAAAAGATGCCTGAGCTGCTTACTGGTGAAAAGGTTAATGATCAGAGGCTGTCTCAGGGGCTTGTGGGTAGCTGCCCTCGACATATTCAGGGGAAGGAGTGTGCTTGCTGATGGAGATCCGAGGCCCTGGAACTGTGCCAGGTGGCTCTCTGATGTCTGAGAGTTCCACCGTTTACCCTCAACCTAGATCAAGGATGGAAGAGCTGGGATTCGGAGAGCGGGTGATGGAAGGGAGGGTCTTAGGAGAGGTACTCAGAAAACGGGCTGAGTGGCATTCTTAGCTTTGGTATGTGTCCCCTAGCCCTGGTTGGGCACCTTGCAAAGCCTCAGTGGTCCTCTGGGTGTCCCCTGGTCTTGTTGTCACATCATACTAGACTTGGGTTGCAGCCAGGCTGGATTGGGGCAGTGGCAGTGAGGACTGGTGCTCCAGAGGGCAAGCAGAAGGGGGGCCAGGAGGGCAGGCATCAGGACTGGGTCCCGAGGTGCTCTGCAGTGAAACGTGGGAGCAGGCACCCTCCTGGAAGCAATTTGCATAATGCATGCTTTGCCTGTCAATGGGCCTGGAAGCTAATAGAGACATTTACATATCATTACCAGATTGGCTGGGAGGAATGGAAGGACACTTGTCCCCTGGGGTGGGCTCTGCCATCCTGTGTTGGCACTGGGCTGGACAGATGTCAGTGCTACATGTGGAGAGAAGGCAAAGTCCTGGGTAGAGGGACTGCTTGACTTCATGGCCTGGTCTCAGTGGTGGCCCTTGGCCAGTTCCCAAACAACATGGGAGGGGGCCGTGGGGGATGGACGAACCCTAACTGGGAACAGCTGCCTATGCAGTACTTCATTGATTGGCGGTGGTTAGATATTTGCACACAGATTTCTATTGTTTATTGTTAACAGATGACCAGTGCCTGTGTGTGTGTGTGTGTGTGTGTGTGCGTGCACGTGTATGAAAACAGCCCCCACTTCATAGCTCACAGTCTCTGTGGGTCAGGGGTCCAGACATGGTTTAGCTAGGTTTTCCGCTCAAAGTCTCCCACAGCTACTACTGAGGTATTGGGTGGCCCTTCCTTTCTGGAGTGTAGGGTCTCCCAAACCCATGAAGTTGCTGGCAGAATTGGTCACGTGCAGTTCCAGGACCGGGCACCTCACTCTCACTGCCTTCAGTCCCTGGACATGGCTCACAAGTGCTCACCGCTGAGCCCTCATCGCCCACTCCCCAGACGGCAGCAGCTTGCTTCTGGGAGGTCACTAGGAGAGTGTCTCCTCTCTGGGGAAGAAGTCCCATTCGTTCTTTGTGTTAGTCCGGGTAAACTAGAGAAACAAATCCATGGACACGTATATGGATATAAGGAAAATGTTTACATACAAGAGACATTGAGAAATCATCCCAGCCCAGTCCAGTTCAAAGTCATAAGTCCTATATTAACCCCTATGCCTGATTTCAGTCTATAAAGTCTCCTTCTCACTCACAAAGTCTCAGGTCAGTGGGTGCAGAGTCCCAGCACTGGCAGGGGTCTCCCCAGGGCTCCTCACTTCCAGGGCTCGGGGTCCATCAACAGCGTCCAGTGGTGGTAGAAGCAACACAGCGCTGGGAGGGGTCTCCACGTGGCTTCTCCAGCTTCAGAGGTCTGGTCCCAACAGGGTAAGGCCGTGTGGCTTCTCCTCCAGCTCGTCCAGCAACTTCGACGCTGCCATCTTGTCTTCTCCGTAGTTTATTGTCTCTGAGACTAACTCCCGACAACTGGGGGAGATAGCTTCTCATGTCCACGAGGGAAGTAGCACGAGACTTTTCAGAAGTCTCAGGAGAAAGCCATGCCTACACAGAGGCCTCATTGGCTACTCAATGGCTAGCTCTAGATTAACAGGCTAGACCCCACCCCTACATCTCAATCAGGAAATTAACATAAGCACATGACTGCCACATCCTTTAAGAACCTTACCTGATGAGGTCAGGCCCACCCAGAAAGACGGCTGTGGCACACAGGAGAGGTGCCCAGCAGGGCATTTAAGGCGGCACACCTTATGGGATCCATGGCGGTCATGGCTGCACCTGGGACTGCCAACCACAGGGTCCACAGTTCACAACCACCAGCTTCTCTGAGGCAGAAAAAGGAGGCTGTCAACTCCTGCAGAGAGTTCCAGCCTCAGCAGCCTAGCGAAGGCAGCTCTACTCTGTCCTGCAGGGTCGCTGTGAGCTGCAGCCCACTGGCTGGCGGGGAGCTTGGCTTAGGAAGCGTGTGGCTGCAGATGGCTGGGCCTTTCTCCTACAGAGGCTTTGAACCGTCAACCTTCTGGCTGGCAACGTTGGCAGGTACCCCTTCTGTGTTATCCCCCGCCCCCATCATCTCTCAACTAACTCAAAATCAAAGGATTTGTAGCCTCATTTATCTTACTCCTTTATTTGTATGAGTCCCACCCACACTCAAGAGAACAGATAATGCAGGTGCATGTATGAGGGGCAGGATACTTGGTATTCAATTTCATTCATTCATTCATTCATTCATTCATGCATGCATGCATTCCTTCATGCATTTAATGTGAGAGGGGGCGGGAAGCAAGGGCAGGTAAGAACGCGTTGTGCATGATGCTCCCAGGTGAGAGGAAGGAGAGAGGACTTGCCTCTTGTTGGCGGAACGGCAGGCTTGCGACAAGCTCACCTGGCGGGCGGGTGTGTGCTCTCCTCCCTTACTCACGATGAGCACAGTTGACAATTCGGATTTTTATTGTCAACAGGAACGGCCGCATGGAGAGGGACCAAAAAGAGCATTTGCTGCCTGTGCTCCTTTCTCGCGGGGAATTGGTGAGAACAGCTCCACCAGCGACTGGTGCTGCTGGCCATCTGCTGGGACAGTGCACAGCCGACAGCGCCCCACAGTCCCAGCCGGCGCATGGGAAGAGGCTTGGGGATGATGCAGGCCAGCCTGGGCGTTGGTGTTGGGCACAGGACGAGGTCCGCACGCTCACACAGCGAGGTGGTCACAAGGTTTCCTGGGGACCACTTGGGGTCCACACCTGTAGCAAACAGGTGCTGTGTGAGCATCTAGAGGGGTGAGGGAGTCTTAGGCTACCTCGTAATTTTTTCCGTGACCCCCTTCTGCCCCAGGACACAATTCCTGCTCCTCCAGGGGACTGGATCCCAGGATGCTTCACTGTACACATTGTAAACAGTTGCCTTTCTTTTCCTGCCTGGCCTTGGGAGTAGACATGGGGGCTGAGCACAGATGGGGCGCCAGCAGGAGGAGGGGCTCTGCAGCCAGCAGAATGGCAGTGTTTGTGCACACATGTGTTGTGTGTGTGTGTATGCAATTGAGATTAAACCCTGAAAGCAAGAGCCCAACCTCCCTCCCCACTCCCTGCACACACTCACCTCCAGGCTGTGACTGTGTCACCTCCTCCCAACCCCTCCCCCAGTCGGGTCCCAGAAGCCTTTATCAGTATCACAGATGCTGATTCACAAGACTGCAGGCTGTCAGCGAAGGTGATTCATGAAGGTGGTGGGGCCTCTCTCACGCTCCTATCTTCCTGACCTGTTCTTTCCCCTCCTCTCTTCAGTGGCCCCCCTCACCACCCCCACCCTTCCCCAAGGAAAGGGACAAACATGTGAAGGCTGAGAAAGGGGGCAGGGAGGACCTGGAGCCCTGGGAGGGCTGAGATGCTGCGGGTGTGAGTCCTGGGGTGCAGGGAGGGCTGGGGCCTCTCCATGTCCCCA